>DF836348.1:124438-144928 GCA_000950595.1 Mucor ambiguus
CCTATGCTGCTGCATTTGACAGGAGAGAAATATCGCCTGCTGCTCAAGTCTGTATTGATAGTATTAACTCTGTTGGTACCCAACTCGCCGAGACTAGTCCGTCTGTAAGTCACCCAAAACCTTTGTACATAGTGAATACATCTACTAACATTTAGTATCAAGATTGATGCTTTCAGTAGCCACGATGGCTACCCAGGTGCCTACACTATTCATACGAAAAAACAACTCATTGAATCAAGTTTGAAGAAGGCCAATAATGATTGCTGTCCCATCAATCGTCCCTCTGACTATGAAGTTGCTGCTCTATTTGGTGTCGTTAAAAAACTTGTGCCTGATGTTGTCAAAGTCTTGAATACCATTGTTACCAAGAGGCTTGAATTTGACAACCTTGCTCTTGCTACTGCTTTGCTCAAGAAAGACATCAAGCAGATCAGGGCTTTAACAACATCTTTAACTACATGTTTGTTAAGCAAAGGGTCTACTATTGATAAATTAGTAGGGAATGGTCTCAAAACAGTGCTAGACATCGCCTTTACTGCAGTTGAAGCTTTGTAAATTTTCTAATGGAATATTGAAATAAAATTTGAACATTTAGTTTTGATCTCTTTATTTCACACCTGTAACATCCTGGAGTATGACTCCATTAAACTACCTTAAGCTTTCTCCTGCATACCATTATCTACAACACTCAAGCTACTATCACTATTTATAGGGTTTGGCACAGTAGCAGGCGTTGTGCCTGTTCTCTGTTCAAAATTTGTTCGCCATTTGCGACCATATACCTTGACAAGTAGTACAAAGATAGTATTCACTATGCTGATTGCAGCCAAAACAGTGAATACTATGCCTGGGCCAGCAGACCGCACACAAGAAGTGGAAAAGATGGTAACAACTGCACCCAGCAGAGACCTTGCGCAATTATTCAATGAAACAGCACTCGCTGATCTGCCAGGTTTACTATCCACATAGTAGACAGACGACGGATTAACAGCAAACATTTGACCTACAGCATCTAAAAGACATAAAATTAGGCTACACGTATATAGTTTGCAGTATTGGTATGATAAACCTACAAACAAAGAGTCCAATAAGTGGGCCGTACGCAGCTACATGCTTCTCTGCGGTCCAAGCATAGATCAAGTAACCGGTAGGAATCAAGATAAACGAAGGATATACTGCTTTTAATCGCAATTCTGGGTAAACATGTTGTGCTCCAAGTCTATTACGAAGGTCTTTGATAATTCTATCACTGTAGATGCCACTCAGCACGGAGCCACATATCATGCCTACACCTAGGCAGAGATAGCAAAGGCCTACTTGCCAAGAATTGTAGTTGTACAATGTTTCAAAGGTATCTGTAATGGTTGGGTTCTACGATAGCTGTATTAGTAGATGATGAGGCATTGCATTGAATAAAATTTACCAGAAAGAAGAGGGACGCAAAGATGATTGAGCCATATAGTGTCATGATGAGGATTGTTGGATCACCTAGCATGACAATCATGGGAGCAAATGCTGTGCGAATGTTTTTAGAGACACCGGGCGCTTTACCCTTGACTGCAGTGGATCTCGCCTTTCGCACTGTTTCTGGGAGAAAGAAGACCACCAAAACTAAAACAATACCACCTATAGAAGCATCTAAATGTTAGCCTGTGCCTCCCAATAGAGGAACATACAAAGCGTTACCAAATACTGCAGTAAAGTAAAAAGTAGATTGCCATCCAAGAAACTCGCAAAGAAAACCTCCAATCAGTGTGCCTAAGGAGGGACCTAACAACGGCCTTTTGTAAAATTGGGTTAGTCAAGTAGAAGCCAAAAAAACAATGGGCAAAATCCTCACCCAATAAAGAACACACCATACGCTTTTCCACGATCAGCGACATCAAAGACGTCTCCAATCGATCCGGCGCCCAGTGTTTGTCCTGAACTTGCGCCGCTAGCTTGAAGAGCTCGAAACACAATTAGCATAGCTATGTTATTAGACGAAGCACATAGAATGGAAGCTACTATGCCGATGGATATACTCATAATGTAGACTGGCCGTCTTCCGTAGGTATCGCTAATGCTTGACCAAAACAAAGGCTGCACTCTATTAGCATTAGAGTCCAATTTGCTTGTACATAGAAACTAACTTACAGTAAGACCTGCTAATGCAACATAGGCAGACATGGTGGCGTTGATGGCTTCAATGGATGCATCTAAATCTTTTGCCATTTGTAAAATGCCAGGCAAATAGATCAAAGTAGATAACGGGCCATAGATGCCACCTAATGCAACAATGAAGACGATAAAGTTCTTCTTGGCTGAGGAGTACTGCCGAGGATCGTCCGTTGCGTAAATATCACCTTTTAGCCTGAAGAGTAACTTTTTGATTGAATTCTTGCTATGTGGTGCCTGATCTGTTGTTGCTGTACTATGAGCGATGATGCTATCATGATCTTCTGTGCTAAGGCCATTCATTGATTTGTCGATGGCTTTGATTGTCTTAGTATCCATGGTTATTGCTTGCTGTGTGTGATTTAAAGGCTTATAATATTACATGTATACATAGAGTACTTTTACGATACTCAAACAAAATGTGCAAAGAAGCAAAAGAATGTCTATAACACGGGCACTGAAATCGCCTACTTTCATGATCCCCGACTTACCCCACATCTATCGACATTCTCAAAGTAGAATAGTGCGTTCGTATCGAGTTGCACACTGTTGATACCTCGATTCATGCATGTAAGCTTAAAATGAGAGATCAATCATAAGTTACTGCAAGATCCATCGTATTGCACCCAAATGTCGAGCAGAGCCTTGAATTTGCACACTCCAAATATACCTTGTGGTAGAATTCGCAAGTATATCTGATAATTGGTACTACCTGTCATTGTTACACCATGAATCACACATATTTTGAGTGTTATTGACAGGGTTGTTCAAAACACCATGGTTTGGACTGCAAAAAGCTCGATAGTATCACAATGGCAGGCGCAAATGCATAACATTAAAACTTTCTAAATCAAGTATTTAATAGGTGTTTGCATATAAAAGTCAATTTATAAGTAATTTTTATTGGAAATGACAGAAAGGAATGTGAGATGATAAATAAAATACAAGAGAACAGGAAAGCTATATGATCTATTTGTGGTAGTTTGATTCGACAAAAGGCATCTTGGTGACAACAGCCTTTTGAACCTTGTTTCTGACCTTGACATCGAGTTCCGTACCCTTCTTGTGAGATCCGTTCTTGACATAACCAATAGCAATATTCTTCTTGAGAATGGGGGAAGGACAGCCAGAAGTGACAGTGCCAATGACCTCACCCTCCTTGTTCAAGATTTCGGCACCACCACGAGCGGGAGCACCTTCAACAATGAGACCAATACGGCGACGAGAGACACCGCCCTTGATTTGAGGTAAAATGTGTTCAGCGCCCAAGAAACCACCAGTTTCACGACGAGACTTGGCTAAACAAATATGTCAATCTCTTGCTTTTACATCACACACATCCACACACACAGGATAACTTACGAATAGTCCATGTCAAACCAGCTTCAACAGGAGTAGTTGTTTCATCCAAATCGTTACCGTAGAGACAGAGACCAGCTTCAAGACGAAGGGAATCACGGGCACCGAGGCCGGCCATCTCGACATCGGGATGAGCCAACAACTTTTCAGTAATGGTAACGATTTCCTCAGTAGGGACAGAGAGCTAATACACATCCAATTAGATCATACCCAGTTGCCTACTTCTGCTATACTTAACCTACCTCGAAACCATCTTCACCAGTATAACCTGAACGAGCAATGTGGCAAGGCACACCAGCAACCTCCATATGCTTACCGTGCATGAAGCTGAAATCAGCCAAGCTTTGACCGACCAAAGTCTCCAAGGCAGCAGCAGCCTTGGGACCTTGGATGGCAATCAAAGAGTGATCGGTAATGACATTGAACTCAACCTCACCACCCTTCTTTTGGAATTCAGCGAGATGCTTGCGAATGTGAGCTAAGTCCTTGTCAGCACAACCAGCGTTGGAGACAACGTACAAACTGTCTTGTTGTTGCATGACGATAGTGTCATCAATGATACCACCTTGTTCGTTGGTAAACACGGACAAAGTACCTTGGCCAACAGGCAGGTTTTGTAAATCGGCAACAACAAGAGTTTCAAAGAACTTGTTGCGGTCTTTACCGGTGAGGCTATATAAGACATTGAGATCAGTTTATGCTGTCAGGACATTGGATGTACAAACTTACCGAGATTGAAGCATGTGGGAGACATCAAAGATGGACGCCTTCTCACGAGTATGATGATGAGAAGCCAACATACCCATGTTAGAGTATTGAACTGGCATGGCATAACCAGCAAAGGGAACCATCTTGCCACCATGCTTGACATGGAAATCGTACAGAGCGGTCTTTTTAACAGGCTAATCATACAGTCAGTAATTTTCCCAGGGGAGGATCTCCAATTAATTCAAATACCTCGCTATTGGCAGCAGCAGCATAACAGCGCTTTGTCATAGGACGAGTGACAATGGAAGCAAGAGTGGAGCGAGATAACTTTGTGATGAGCATGGTGCCGTGTGTGTAATTTTGTGTGAAAAAAAGGAAAACAAAAGAGAAAGAAGAAAGAGTAAACAAAACCAGATGTTGGCGTGTTTAAATAGTGAGGGTGAGAGGGAGGGTATAATAATTTTGAAATCTAGTTTTTTTTTACGCATCTTCTATAGGTCATAAAACTTGACTCGGTGGAAAATGAGTTGGCCTCTTAAGGTAAAACATAAAGTTTTTCTTTTTCATATGTTTTTTATTTAGGTGCTATACGCTATTCATCCACTTTTTCAAGTCTGCGAGCTTTCGATTCAGCTGTTCTCTGTCACTCTCGCTTTGAGCGTACTTTAGCTTGATTTCAATCACAAGTGTTTCCATGTCCTGTAGCTGATCTTGCAGTTCCGCATTTTTCTGGTTCAAGCTTTGATTCTTTAGGCAAAGGGCTTCCATGTCAGACTGCACTTGGTTCTCGATTTGGCTTGGAATCACATCGAGTACTCGTCGTAGCTCAATGGCTTGCTGTTTCAATGCATCATTTTCATCATGCACTCGCGCTAATTCCAGCTTTTTCGTAATCAACTCTTCTGCGACCAGCGCATGTTGCCTTTTCAATATGTCATTTTCAGTTTCGACTGATTTGTTCTTTTCTGTTAAATGGCGATTCTTTTTTCGTAGAGATTCTACCAGCGTTGCTTCTGTATCTGCTTTGGCTGTTTCAATTTGATAGTCTTTGGCCAATTTATCTAGCTTCCGATGCGATATCTTGACATGAAATGATTCGCATAGCAGATCGGTGATGTTGTCCTTATATACTGCCAACATGTCGTCCTTCAAATAGGTCACCAGTGCCTCAAAATCCAGTGATAGAATTGTGCATTGATTCTTGTACAAGAGTGCGAGGCCAATACGAAACAAGCAATCTACACCCTCTGTAAATAGCGTATCATAGATTCGATATACCACGTCCAATGGAAACTTGTAAGCAAACAGTGTCAAGAACCATTGCGAGGCATACATGTTGGAGCGTACGCCTTGCTCGTTGAAATGCCGATGGATATGAGGCAGGTGATCCAACAGTAATCCGTCAAATTGATACAGTCTTTGGCGTAATAGATCCAATTGAGGTGTGTAATGACCTCTAAGATGATATTTTTGCATTAATTGCACCAGAATGCAAAAGGCTTCTTCCTCTGGCATCTAGACACACACATCATCAGGTTTTAATTACTGTATCCTCCTTTTTTTTTTTTTAATTCAATACTACTTACATGCAACAGTAATGGTCCAGCTACAAATGCGATGCCTTGGCAGTAACCCACTTCAGGGTCGTAAATGGAATATGCCTTCACCACATTGAACAATGCCTCTTGACCCACATGCGATTGAAAAAACGGATGCTGAGGAAATGTACGATGTAGATCACGGGCGATGGCTTTTTCGTACACAGAGTCCTGCTTTAATAGCTGAATGTAGTCGTCTTGGAGTCCATTGTCTGTCTTTTTGGCTAATACTGGCCAAATGGTGCCTCTTAAAGCGGATGGAATGCCATGTTGTACCTGAATCGATAGCAGTTTGAGATCTGATTGGCTGAATTGAGGGAAATCCGAAATTACTCTGGACCAAAATTCTAAAATGTTATGTTCAACATGTGTTTTCTTGATTCATTATGTGAAATCATAATTACCCCAATCAATGGTTTTATCATCTGCTTCTTGACACTCTTGCTCTTCATCTTCAGTAATGGGTGGTGTCAGTAACTTCTCGTCTTGTTCTGAATCAAAGGAACATGTATCATCGTCGTCTGAAAATGTAGCTAGTTTGTTGATGATCTCTGTGTCATCGTGGTGCTTTGAATTGTCGATGAATGTGTCTACAAAGTGATTAGCTGTAGCGGTGGTAGCAGTTGCTGTTTCTGATGCCATTGTGTGTATGTGTGTATAGTTCAAAAAGTGAAAGAGAAGAGAAAAAGAAGAAGAGAGAATCTCAAATGTAATTAATTGAATCAAATATTTATAAATAAGTTTTTGTATTACAGGATTCATGTCGCATACAAAAGCACTAAAAAAAGGCGGGGGCTGTGATAGCTAGCCATTATGCTGGTCCCTTACATTTGGATAATCTCCAATTGAGTCGTTTCCTTGACAACCAATTTAGATATCTATATGTCAACTAAACTCATTTTCCCCTTTATGAGTTATGACATCTATTGTTCCCCTTCAAAGAGAAAAAAATAAAATAAAACTAAATTTACACTTGAAATGATGCGTGTTTTCAATACAATCAAGGTAATGAGGTCTGCATCCTTTATACAACCTGCTTAAATTGGAAATCACTCGTGATTAAAGCCGTTTTTAAACTTTTTTCATATAGGCGGCGCACTAATGAAATGATATAAATTTGATTTAAAAATGCCAAATGTAAATAGCAACAAATAACAATGCCATTTATGTAATTCCTTGCACTGCTTCTTGTCCATCATGGTGGCGCCAAGTATCTATGTATATATACTATTGAAACAGGGCATTTCGCTCGTGCTTTTATTAAATTCAAGGAGTTGAAAAGGGGCTGTAACAAACAGGTTGTTATAGTACTGGATTGCAGAAACTCAAGTGTTTGATATTATACAGCAGGTGGTGGTGGCTGATTTGAGTTTTGATTCTGTAAATGACTTGTCGAATTGAATTCATGGATAGCTTTCTCTGTAACATTGATACGAGTAACAGCTGTATTGCCTTGAGCAACTGGCGCCACCTTTACATGTTCGTCTTCAACTTTAAATCCATTCTCCATCCAATAACTGGTCAAGTATTTCAGTGGGCCTCCATGTGTAACTACTAGAACTGATTGATATTGCTTCTTTTGAGCATCGTCAATTATGAAATTCCAAGCGGATATGGCTCTAGACCGAAATGTCAGCTCGCTTTCTCCCTCGTGATTGGAAATGAATTGATCCATGCTGAGACCTTGTTGTTGGGATTCGGAAAACAAGTATTTGAGTGGCTGCCGAGATAGTTTACCAAAATCTCTTTCACGCAAAATATCAAGGTACTGAATGGATACATCGGGCGAGTAATGAGCCAAAATGGCAGCCGCTGTCTACACGCGTAAGGCTCATTTGAGCTATTTTTAAATATATTGACGCACCTGTGTATGATCAAAGCTTACCTGTTTGCAGCGTTTCAGATCACTGCAATAAACATGGTCATAAGATTCCGTTTTGAGACGTTCGCCACAACATGCTGCTTGGTTTAATCCATTTTTATTCAACTCTGTGTCTATACACATACATATCATGTCAGCTGGCTGTCATTCAGGCACCGTTTGCTTGTGGATGTGCTTTACCAACATGGCCCTGTAACCAACGTTCATTGTTGGCGTCTGTATTTCCATGACGAACTAAAGTAACTTGTAATGGCATTGTTGCAAACAACCAGAAAGAAAGATAAAAAATGGCCATACATGCTTTTAAATCTCCTTTTGTAAGATTATGTATGCCTTTTGCTACCTTGTATGCCACGGACATGGCAGGTCAAGGATAAAAAAGATAATCTTGCACGGCAAGTCTGATTCCACGGCTGCCATGACAACCTCTACCTTAATTTCAGGCACCAAACATGTTGATGAGGAATTGATGAAATGTACTATATTACATTCTGTGTGACTCATGATTGAACGCCAGAATGAAACACGATGCCATCTTCAAGCGCGATTGTTTTCTTTTACTACTAAATAAAAAATGGCAGACCAACAACAACAAGCTGCTAAAAAGAGCCTTTTGTCTCGTCCATTGGACTTGATCTACTTTCTCTACTTTGCCAGTCATATCCCTGTTACTTTAGCCATTGACTTCCAAGTCTTTTATCCACCTCAATGGGTTCCTCAAGTACTCAAGGATGCATTGAAATTTTATACTGAGACCTACAAAGATCCCTTCATGGGAAGCTCCACTCCTATCTATTGGTTTTTGAGCTTCATCGTATGTGAATTGCTTGTGCAATTGCCCTTCTTTTTCATGGCATGCGTTGGCCTTGTCAAAAGTAAGCTGATGTCTGTCGAATGGGATAGAAATGATTTCTGACATTTGCTTGTAGATTCGAAATACATCCGTCTTCCCCTTGCCAGTAAGTGACAAGGCGTCAGTCGCTGACCAATGACTAATGAATCATTCTATAGTTTACGGTGCTCATGTTGCTACCACTGTCTTGCCCACTATTGCCGAAGTTGTATTCAACGAAACTTTGAATTTGAACACTGCTGAACGTCAAACATTGATCGGATTCTATGCACCTTACTTTATCTTGCCTCTCATCATGATGGTGGATTCGTTTATCCGCATCAATAGCTACTTGAAGGTAGATGTTTCTACTAAAAAGACCCAATAAATCAATTGATCTTGTATTGTTACTATTAAGCATGTATGCCTAAATGTCAGCAAACAGTGAATGTGATGGGATTTGAAGAAGGGCTCACTGTAGAATAGAATGATTAAAATTTATTCATATATATAAATTGACTATCAGAGAATTTGACAGCTACTTGTTTTCATTTTGTTTTGTTTCCTCCTCCTCTTCTCCTGAGAAAGGGTTTACTGGGTAAATATTGATCATGGGTGGTGAGACGAGATTGTTGATTTGTAAACGAACATCAATTTGAGAGAACATGCTGATTGTCTGCATACACGTCTCTTCATTCAAAATGACAGGTGGTATCAACGCACCAGCATCCACAATTTTATCACGACTGGATTCCTGCAATGTCATTTGAGCAAAGCTGTCCAAGGGATCTCCATTTTCATCCACCTCATCCTCGTCATCACTCTCACTACTGCAGCCGTCTTTTGCCACTCGTTCAGCGTATATCTTCTCCTCATTTCTCATCGTAACAGGCACACCTCGGTTCCAGTATATGTTTAGCGACAACTTTGTCTTGTCAAAATCAAATCGAGATACTGGCAAGTCTTTCAAGTGGATGCGCTTTTCAAGACCATATTCAGGCACACAGACTTGGTAGGTTTCCTTGGACACAGTAATGACATCTGCTTTTGTGTATACTGGGCCATTGCGTTTTTCCACCATGGTCAAGTATCGGCACAAGTAGATCATAATGTCGTTGTCTTGTGCATTCTTGGCAGCATCCTTTTTGGTGTTGCATTCAAATGCTATTTTTTGCAGCATCTTTTTGTTGTATGGACAAGGCATCGCTACGTATAAAAGAAACTTTTAAGCAACTGTATTATCAAGATCAACTCCAAGTACTATACCTCTGCGATTATTGTCATTTGAGATGGCAGTTTCTAATAAGCGGTGCACAATCACATCAGCATAGCGACGAATAGGTGAAGTGAAGTGGGTGTAAAAGTCCTCATTCAAAGCGTAATGATGGAATTTGGTGATATCAAGAGAGCCTGAGCAAAAGTACTTTGCGCGTTGCATAGTTCGAATAGCTAAAATCAGTAGCACATCTTTGACGTCTTGATTATTGACACGGTTGAAGGACGACTGAAGAGAGCCAGCGCTATGACCATCGAAATCGAGACCAAGCACCTCTGTCACTTTGATAAATTCGTTCTGTGCTCTTTTGTTAGCAATTGATAGTTTGATGTCAACGGAGCAAATCTTACCAGTCTTTTGGGCAGTGGAAACTCGTGTCTTCTTAATAAAGCCTCGTCAGGAAATGCTTTTGCGATTTTGTGAGCAACACTAATGTTGGCAAGCAACATGAACTCCTCAATCAAACGGTTTGCAGCCTTGGCTTCAAACTGAGAAAACGAGATAGGCTCACCCTTGTCATCCAACACGAATTGCAACTTGACAGAGTTCATCGAGAGAGATCCACCGTCGTATCTTCGTTGACGCATTTGAACAGAGAGGTTGTGGAGCATTAGAATGTCATTTGAAATAGCGTAGTCATTATGGTTCCCAAAAATATCGACATCTACAGGCAAAATACCACCTTCAATCACCTGCTGAGCATCATCGTAGGCAAGCTTAGCACAGGATCTATAAAACAGAGTTGGTACGCATTTCCGTCGCTTATATGACCTACGCCTTACTTTATAATCGTCTTTCCAAACCAAGTCTCC
Source organism: Mucor ambiguus (assembly GCA_000950595.1). Classification (NCBI taxonomy): domain Eukaryota; kingdom Fungi; phylum Mucoromycota; class Mucoromycetes; order Mucorales; family Mucoraceae; genus Mucor; species Mucor ambiguus. The sequence goes on from DF836348.1 coordinate 135,063, forward strand.
ACAGGTGTGCCGTGCTCGTTCATCTTCCAAATGACAGAAAAGGCAAGTCTATACTCAATGTTTCTGTCAATGCAATATCAATGTCTACACCCACAGCTAGCAACATACCTTTCAACACCAGGGTTAAGACTGCAAAGCTCTTCACACAAAAGCGACGGCAGCATGGGGATCACGGAATCAACAAGATACGTACTAGTGCCACGAGCTCTTGCCTCTGCATCCAGGGCGGTGTTGCGCTTGAGAAAGTAAGACACATCAGCAATATGGACGCCCACTTCAAAGAATCCATCCTCCAACTCTTTAATATGAAGCGCGTCATCCAGATCCTTGGCTGTGGGTGGATCAATCGAGAACACGCGCTCATGTCTCAAATCTCGTCTCTGTGTGTACTCTTTCTGGGGTATCGCCCAAGGCGTAGGTGGTAAGCAGGCAAGTGCAACTGGTGTGAATTCGGTATCGATGATGCCGTTGTTGGTGATGCCGGCTTGTCTCTCTGTGAATAGATCGCCAACAGGACCAATTTCTGTTTCAAATTTACCACTTGGGCGTCTGTCTGTTATTTGCCATCGAATGAGCGAGACCTATACATAGTGAATTGAAATATAAGGATTCGGTGCAAATACGCTACTGTAGGTAGGTCCCTACCGAGAACAAATGTGTCTTGAAGTATTCTTCGTTGTCGCTTAGTTCACGTGGAATGTCTCTACCTTGAAGTTTGAATATAGGCACACGTCGATCGGTAGGCTTAAACCAAGCTATTGTAAGTCCATTTTGACGTCTCTCTTTAGCGTTGCTCCTGAATTTTTCGGGTGACCCTGGCTCATCTGCAAGGATGGTTCTATACAGAAAAAAGTCAGCGCCATTTGCTTGTCCTAGCGTCCATCTAGGTTCTTTACCCTGTGTAGGTGGCGTTGGGCGTTCTTTCCAAGATACCAACCACATGGCCACAGTGGACTGGTTTGTGGCCCTCCTCATCTGAATCCTCGGCGCCTGCATCTGCGACTACTACTACTTCCTCCTCCTCCTCAATGGGGTCTTCAAATTGCTCGGGCACCTTATCATCCTGCTGGACTTCCTGATCTCGCTTTTCCTTTTCACGCTGGAGATATACCTCCTTTCGCTTGCGTTGACGTTCTTTACGCAACTCCCACACCTCCTCGACATCTACCAACTGCACTGCCACAAGATCTCCATCCATTGCTCTGTTCCTGTCACGGGCACCTCCAATGTATATATCAAAATCAAGATCGTCGGACTTGACATAGGCATCTGCTGAATTCTTGGTGAGACGTACAATGCCTTGATACAATGTGCCTTTTTCGATGCCTTTTTCTATATCCAAAGGGTTCCAAAAGGGCAGGAAAAAGGTTCTTTTGTTGCCCGATTTTCTATCCCAAGAGTGAACATAAGGTGGCGCCGTTCTCTCTATAGGGCACAGTAGTTGAGTGAGCACATGTCATGCTGATGAATGCATACAAAAAGTTACCGTTTGCTTTGGGCGCCTTCTTTTCAGTAATTGGGGCACCAATCACCCAATCCTCATCATTCGAGTCATCGTCGTGGTCTTTAGCATAGTGATTCCAAGTTTTTCTCTGCTCTTCAGGTGCTGAAAAATTGACTAGGTCCTGAGTTGTTTTTTGAGCAGGTTCATGTTGTGGTTGATCCGTGTTTGTAACTCCAAATGACGCAGCAGCATCAGTAGCAGCAGAAGGACCGTTCTCCACCTTGGCCTCAGCATGCTTCACTTTAGGTTTTCTACGTCGAGGAGTAGGCACAAGATCGTCCATGTGTATTCTAGGTCGATTGTGGTTATCATGTCGCTTCCAATTTTGAGTGCGAAATTTAGGTTGTTGCTGTGATTCTTCTTCAACTACGGGTCGTCTTCTCCAGTTCTCTGAATCATCAGCTTTGGATACTGCGTGTGCCTAAAACAAAAGCAAGATACTTAGCACAAGACACATCTAATGGAATTTCATTGCCGTTACATTTGCATGGGCGTTCATTGCATTGACGTTTAACTGAACAGATAAAAAGCACGTATTTCGATCAAGAAAGAAATGCAACCTTCTTGTGTTGTTGGTGTGCCAGGAAATAAAGCAGTCGACAGCAAGATTCTCGGCAACAGAGGATAATTTAAACTCACATGTCTTGCATTGAAGAGCCAATGCATAAAACTCTTTGAATGTATACGTATGGACGTGTTCGTCAATATGCAATGATTGCATGGGCTATCATGTTGAGATTAGACAGTTGGCACACCTTAGTTACTACAGTGGTAAATGGCCCTTTCTTCCTTCACAAAAAGCAGATGAGAAGATACTGATGGTGGCCAGTCATTAGGGGCCAACATCGATCTTGTCCTATTCAGAGCAGCCTGTGTCCCTGCTGTTGTAGATTGTATCATCTAAAAATGGTTTATTACATCTCATACCTACACATTTCCTATGTTCTTTAATCTCCTGATGAATAAGGATGTGAAAATAAGCGAATCACTCCAATTAGACTGACGGTTGTTGGTCAAATCCCAAAAAAATGGAGTGTGAGTGGGTATAATGCGCGAAGCGCCCAACTGGCCATTGGATGCTTCACTTTGTGCTGGTCGGTAATCATCTACTTGCGACTGCAAGAACAGGATATCGTCCAATCTTGTCATGGCATGCATTCTCGAGTCTTCAGAGGACCAAATGTTGGCAGCGTTCCAGTCTCTTTCATTCAGCTTGGTGATGCGCTGCTTGCGTTTGGATTGCTGCACGGATTTGGATATGGCTAGTGCGGTCTGAAGTTCGTCGTCCATTTTATCTTCTTGTCGTTGATGAGCTTCAGGTACGCGCGATGCATGAATGATGACCTGATTGGAGAAATCATCGTCTTCCTCGTGCATGTCGTGAATATAAGCACCGAGTTGATGTTGTGGTATTTTCGGTGGTAATAGTGATGATGAGGATGGTGCATTTTCTACAGGTGTGGTTGCTGCTGGTGCAGGCGCAGGCATATGGCCCCATCCAATCCACTGCAATTTCCTGAGCAACTGAGGGATAGACAGCTGACTTTGTTTGGCACACTGCTTGATATGTACAATTTTCTGTTTGAGCGTGCGATTCACAAATGGATCAAATTCATGACAAACTGGACAGAGCTCCAACGTGCTTAGAAAAGGTACATGTTGACCAGCAAACATGGACTCTTGTTGTTGCTTTTCCAGTTCATCGGCTGCATCAAGGCATTTATTGATGTGGACTTGCCGTCTGGTAGAGTTGAAATGCGTCAAATTCTTGCCGCAAAAGACACAGTCGTCGAATTCCAGTTGTTGCTCTAGTTTGGGTGAGCTTTCAATGGATATACACTCTTCTACATGCGTTTGTCGTAGGTAGCTTGATTTGACAGAGGTCAAGTTCTCGTTACATATAGGACAAGCATAGTCTTCTAGGTTATTCTCGTTTGGTGTTGAGTTGCTGCCTTGACGGTTGTGATTGTGGGTTCTAATGTCTAGCTCTGGCGGTATGGCTTCTTCATCGTTTATCATGTCGCTTCGTAGTTGTTCACTTTTACATTCTGGTTTTGGTATTTTGAGGCAGCCAGATTCTTCAAGTTTAAACTTCTCGTCTTTGATTATATAGTCTTCTGGCTTGACGATATTTACAGGTGGTTCTTGGGACAAAGGTTCTGGCTTAATGTCGACTAGCGATTGCTGCGAAGAAGGATTGCTACAAGTGCGAGATCTGGAGAGAGATATAGGTGTCTTTCTCTTTTTAGAAGGGTAATTTGGATCCGAACCGAATAGTCGTTTCAGCGATAAAGAGCAATGTGTTTGAGGAGGAGGGTCATTTTCCATGTTGATTGACTAGTGCTGCAGACAATGTGAGTAGTAACGAGAGAAATGCAGACATGCTTATAGTGTGCAACGGAGTTCCATGAATGCTTTGATTCGTTGTTCGACTGGTCCGGGCAAAAAGGTTTTTCGCTTTACATGGATTCAAGGCCGAAAAGCCAAAAAAGCAAATCCAATCATACAGGTGTAGTGAAATCCTCCTCTTCTCTTTGACAGATCTTCAGCAACCATGGTCAAGTTCATCAAGGCTGGTAAAGTACGTATCAGACCCAACATCGATCGATGGAGACAGATGATCGACCACCATGGATGGATGCAATATTGCACATGTCAACCACCTCCATGATTCTGCACATAAAACTCAGTTCTCACATGTACCATTGTTGCATAGGTTGTCGTTATTTTGCAAGGTCGTTATGCCGGCAAGAAGGCCGTCGTCGTCCGTAGTACGTATTACACTACAACCAGAGAGAAGAATCATGAGTGGAATGTATTTGCTGTGCTGTCCAGATAGCGCATTGAACAAGCATTGGACTCGACAACATTGGAACACGGAATCACCAACAATGAGAGACATCTTTATAGTGACAGTTTGAATTGTTTGATCTTTTGCACCACCACCACCGTCACCACTATCTCGTCAGAATACAGCGCGAATACATTCCATCTCCATTCGTCTCATCTTCTACGGGCGTCAAGTGTGTTCTAACATGTCATTTGCTTCATTTAGACCACGATGAAGGAACCAAGGATAGACCCTATGGTTATGCCGTCGTCGCTGGTGTCGAACGTTCTCCCCTCAAGGTCACCAAGGCCATGGGTAAGAAGAAGACTGCCAAGCGTTCCAAGGTCAAGCCTTTCGTTAAGATTGTTAACTACAACCACATGATGCCTACTCGGTAAGTTTTCAAGATTATTCGAATTTTACAGTTGGATCAGGATGATTAACGACTGTGGGTGTTTAGTTACGGTTTGGAATTAGAACAAATCAAGGGTACTGTCTCTGCTGATACTTTCAAGGAGCCCACTCAACGTGAAGATTCCAAGAAGGTTATCAAGAAGCTTTTCGAAGAACGTTATCAAACCGGTAAGAACAAGTGGTTCTTCAGCAAGCTTAGATTCTAAGCAAAATCTATATTTACGAATAAATATATATTCTGTCATCTCTTTCTTTTTATGAATTACGAATAAATTAAAAGGAAAACATATCTGATCTTTGCCCTTGACGTTGATGGTTGTGTATATGTGCTGATTTTGTGGGATGTGTCGACATTAGGCGCAAAGAAGTGTGTAAGATCCCTTGGACAAAACAAGTGGTTTTGAGAATTTACGGCGAATGCAGTACTCTGACTAGACGCCAGCAAATCAGTTCATGTCTCTCATAATGTGCGATGGCAACCATATCACTTTAAATTTGACAGGCCATTAAATAGCCTGCGAAATTCTATATGTTTCCATGTAAACAAATGCACAAATGTATTTCCAATTCGGGAGTCAAACTACTTGTAGGTGCCATTATTTTCCCTGAACTCGATACGGCCCCCAACAATGCTTACTGCTATCTTCCTCAGCTTGATCTATGAATTAGGATGAACTTTGTGATTGTCAAAATATGAGGTCTAACCTACTTGAACCGGACACTGCCACTGAACAATGATATACGGGCCGGAAGTGGTTCAAATTACAGGCGGATTGACAAATTTGTAAACAGAGACTCAACAATTAAAAGTGTCAAATCTAATCAAATGAATTAAGCCTTCTCTTTCCCTGCACATACAAGTATGTATACATCCATCGCTATACTATCCATCTAGTACTAACCATCCATCGTATAGCTATGTCTCGTGTTCCTTCAGTTCTCAACCCCACCGAGGAGGATATCCAACTCCTTTTGAGTGCCCAATGCCACATTGGTACCAAGAACGCCAACACCCGTATGGCTCCTTATATCCACAAGCGTCGTGCTGATGGTAAATTCGATTTGTTGATGTAGCATTGACCCAGTATACTTATATAAGCTCAATTGAATAGGTATCAACTTGATCAACATTGGTAAGACCTGGGAGAAGCTCATCTTGGCTGCTCGTGTCATTGCTTCCATCGAGAACGTAAGTGTGAAATTTTTTTCTATGGGTTCATTTAAGAAATTGTGAGTTCTGATGCTCTGTGCTTGTATATAGCCCCAAGACATCGTTGTTGTCTCTGCTCGTCCTTACGGTCACCGTGCCGCTCTTAAGTTCGCCAGATACATCGGTGCCGAAGCTATTGTTGGTCGTTATACTCCTGGTACTTTCACCAATTACATCACCCGTTCTTTCCGTGAACCTCGTTTGGTTATCTGTACCGATCCTCGTTCTGATTTCCAAGCTATCCTTGAAGCTTCTTATGTTAACGTCCCCGTTATCTCTCTTGCTGATACTGATGCTTCCCTCAAGTTCGTTGATGTTGCTATCCCCACCAACAACAAGGCCAAGCACGCTATTGGTTTGATCTACTGGCTCTTGGCTCGTGCCGTCCTCCGTCTCCGTGGTACTCTTGACTACGAGACCGCTTGGGACGTCATGGTCGATATGTTCTTCTACCGTGATCCTGAGGAGATCGAGAAGGAGAACGCCGAGGCTGAGGCTGAGGAGGGTGACTTTGCTGCCACTGCTGAAGCTGCCACCGGTGAATGGGCTGTTGAGGGTGAGGCTACTGAAGGTGTTGCTGGTATTGCTGCCGCTGCCGACTGGTCTGCTCAACGCACCACTGACTGGGCTGATGAGACCGAAGCTCCCGCCAACTCTTCTTGGGAAGCTTAAATATAATCACTTTGATTTTTTCTCATAGAAATAAAAAAAAAGTTCTTATATAACACTTTTTTAAACAACACATAATGAATAAGGGGGCTTTTTTTTTTGTAAGGAGACGTATTCTTCTAAAGTGTGGGCCATTTGTTTGGATGATGTGTAGAGCAAACAACAAAAAGTAAATCTCTGTAACACATGAAATATATTAAGTGGACAACAAAGTTTTTTTCTTTCCCTTTTCTTTTCTCTTCATATTTAATTCATTCCTCTCCTTAACATTACATAGAAAATTACTAGTTCAATCATGTCTAATAACAACAACGATTTTGGCAACCCTTTGAAAAAGTTCAAATTGGTGTTTCTCGGCGAACAAAGTGGTACGGATAGATGGCAGTTTCTTAGAGCAGTAACATCTTACTCATCAGGTCCTATATAGTTGGAAAGACATCGCTCATCACTCGGTTCATGTACGATACATTCGACAATACGTATCAGGTAAGAAAACAGCAACTAAATCAACAGAGAGGGAATTCAGGGGTAGATGTTTAATGGCATGCTGTTCTTAGGCAACAATAGGTATCGATTTCTTGTCAAAAACTATGTATCTCGATGACCGAACTATTCGCCTTCAGCTATGTAAGAAGATACAGTGATGTTTTACATGACATGTATTAATTAATTGTCGTTTTGACCGTTAGGGGATACTGCTGGACAGGTAATTGATGCGCATTTTCCAAAAGGAAGGGATTGGATATATTAAACTGGTTTATTCATTTTACAGGAAAGATTTCGTTCTCTGATCCCAAGCTATATTCGAGATTCCTCTGTGTGTGTTGTTGTTTACGATATCACCAGTAAGTATTGTCTTGTTGTGCGAGTTCAGGGATAGCCGAAAGAATGACCGAATGTCTTGTTTAGATCGAAATTCGTTTTTAAATACTTCCAAATGGATTGATGATGTGAGAGCTGAAAGAGGAACTGACGTGATTATTGTGCTAGTAGGAAACAAGACTGATTTGAACGATAAAAGGTAAAGTTTGAGTGTAGGTTGATCCATGCAAAGTGTATATATGGTAATGTTGTTGTTATTGATATGCAGACAAGTTACAGTGGATGAAGGAGAGAAAAAGGCAAAGGAATACAATATCATGTTTATAGAAACCAGTGCAAAGGCTGGATACAATGTAAGTTTCTGATAGAGGGGGTCTTGACAATGTATGTTCTGATGAATTGGTGACTATAGGTCAAGGCATTATTTAGAAAAATTGGGCATGCATTACCAGGAATGGAGAGTCAGTCTGAAGATGGCCAACGGGAGACATGTGAGTAGCAATGTCGATGTAGAGGGTCTTGATGGAAACTGATATTTCTTATTTAGTGACCAAGGTGGATTTGACTGATACATCTGCTAGAAAAGAGGAAGTCAGCTCATGTGCATGTTAATTTTGCAATCGCTTTCATTCACCTTCACATTTGATTTTCAGGGGATGTATTTTCTTGCATAATATTCCGTTTCTTGTGATCACACAGGAAGTTATCTTTATAAAGTCATCTAATGAAAATATTTTTGTTTTGCTGGCAAGCATGAAAACCCCACTGTTTTTAAATGAATGTTATTATACTTTTAAGCAAAATAAACAAGGGTTCTCACTCGAGAATTGCATGCAATCTAGGTTAGATTGATGACAGTTTTGTATTTTTCATTATGGTACGATGCCTATGAATGAGAATTTCGAACTGGTTAGATACTTCCAATATGCGAATGACCAATAGAAAAAATGAAGGGTGGCTAGAGTAAACTGTGATACTCGTCCAGCCGTCACAGAATTTGCATTGAAAGGTCTCACATGGCCAACTTTTGACACACAGTACAAGCATGATGGTCATATATAGTGTCTTATTTACAAGTAATTATGAATAATGAAGCAATAGACAAGGTGCTAGCGCATCTTTTAGTCAAAACTATTAAATCATATCTTACCTCGTTGCCATCCATCAGAGGCTCAAGGTTGTGTTGAATACCTTCTTACCACTAAGCAACAATCAAATGGTGCAAAATACTTGCAAAATAAGCTTATCTCAATACAAATTGCAATATGCCTATCATCAATAGTACTATTCGACGCGCATTTCAATTCTGAACAACTTTGCTATGATCAGTGTGCTTTTATTATGGATTTATGGGTAAGATCCCTACTAAAATGGCGTATTGTACAGGACTTTGAGCAAATTTATAAAACAAACCTAAATTTGGAGTACCAAAACATTACAGCTTAATAAATCTAAAACAGACCTATTGAATGGCTGTTGTTTTATGTAGATCTGGTGTATATTGGTTTAGATACACCCAAAAATGACATTCTTCAACATCTCGGATTTTCGGCCCAGTTCTACCTGTATTAGCAAGGGAAAAAAATGACGACGGTTTTTCCCAAAGTACGAAATTGTTAATTCCTGCTGATAGAGTCATTTTGGAACTTCAATATAAGGCTCATTAAATAGCAAACTGTTTGTTTCTCAACATTGCTTAGTGTTCAGTACAAGATTGTGATGACAGAAATTGGATTATCCTTCAAAAACAGCTAAAATACCCTTATCAAATATCTCTTGATCCAGTGAACCAAGGCGCATGATATGGGTATCATTGAATTAGGCTTTGAATTTTATCTAGAATTAAAATAAGCTTGAAGGAATGGTTACTATGCTCAATTGTTAGATTCTCAGGATAAAATATTTTGAGCATCCTTGAATGCTTATTCAGAACAGTAGAAACAAAACTCAGATGACGTCGTTTCTTTTTGCCGCGTCTTTTATTCGATTTGTTTCTTTTTTTATCCTTTCCTCCCTTTTTTTTGACCCTCTTTGCAAGCCTATTACTCTTAAAAAACACTACTTTTGTTGATGTAATGAATGTGAATATGATGAAAAATGACATTGTAAACTTAGAATACAGTGCTAATACTACTTGTAGTTGCAAAATTTCTTTAGTTTGGGCTATGCTTTGGACTCTTTGATGCACTATTGGGTGAGCCACGTCAATGGTTGATTCTTGCTGCTGAATTCTTGGTGTTTTGGTGCTATTATTTACTGCTGTTGCCGTTCACTTGTTGCTAACTTTATTGATTTATCAGAAATAAATTATTAGTTAAAAAGTGTGAAAATTATTCAGGTAAAGAATATCGTTTATTACATTGGAAAATAAGAGGGTTTATATACTATTCGAACTGAGGGAACTGATGTGAGGATAA
>DF836347.1:13450-26935 GCA_000950595.1 Mucor ambiguus
ATACCCAGTGTGTATGTCGCACAGTACCAATTTCTATCTCTGATACAACACTTGCAAGACACGCAAAACTCATCTGTCATGATCAGGATCACCAAAAATGAGTTATTTACATGGTATGGTATTCTAGCAGCAACACTGCCCTAAAAGCTGACCCATTTTAATAGGTCCTTGTCAGACCTCTTGCTATTTTTCGCTGTATTATTACCTTCTAGTGTACTGTATGCGCTGTATCTGACATGGCGAGTGCATCAACAACGTCAACAGCAGAGACAGCAGCGTCGAGTGGCATCGCATCAAAGCAAAGCACCGGCAGAACTCGTGTATAAACTAAAAACAAAGACATTTCACAAGGAAAACAAGGATGACGAGGAAGAAGAATGTATCATTTGTCTAGAATCCTATCAAGAAGGTGATACAATACGCAAATTACCGTGCAAGCATGAGTTTCATTCTAGCTGTGTGGATACCTGGCTCATCACCAAAAAGAAATATGTACGTAAAACTAGATGATGTATATTAACGTTTTGTTGTATTTATGTATATTATATTGTAATTGTGTATAGTGTCCAATCTGTAAATTCGATGTATGTAAACAAATGTATTATCAACCAAATGAGAGTACGCCATTATTGTCAGCTTGAGAGAACAACAGGTGGTAGTAGTGTAAATAAAGTCTTATCAGTGTGTCTGTGTATTTTCCTCTCGTGGGCTCGTGTAGTATGTAAATGTTATATGTTCAGAAAGAATGGTATGTATCTATCGTCTTTGCTGCGATGAAGATATCTGAGCTGCTTGTCTTCTTGCGGCTGCACCTCCCTGCAATCAAAAAAGCTTAAATGCTCTGCTGTGAACATGACTAGTGCGCGTTTTCCCATACCTTCATACTCAAGAACTCTGATTCCAGTTCTTCTTCCTCGGCAGTCGATGGTTGCGCATGAATATTATGCGGAGTGGCTTGTCTCTCTATGACCGTCTATCAGCATATGTTCTGCTACCAAGTTCCAATCAACTGTATACCTCTTCTGCGTCTTTCTTGGCGAGATGGCGATGCACTACTGTGTCTATCAAAGGGTGTTCGCTTTCTAAGGCTGCGCTTGGTATGCACCCGTGCATATGCATCCTTAAACAGATCCTGCACATCGAATTCATAATCATCCCTGTCTTCTTTAACTTGCTTTTTTCGATCTTCAATGGCTTGCAAGACAAGATCATGCAAATTGTGTCTTTCAGTCTAGTTGCACATGTCAATCAACCATGCTGCCAAAATCAAAATCAAGCATGCTTACCTCGTATTCGTCCTGTATTAAATTCATCTCCTGATCATACTGATGCTTGCTCAATGTCAACTCGTAATTCTTGAAATACTCTGCATAATGAATTGTCTGTTCGCGGCGCATCTCAATGTCTGTCATCGTCTCGGTAAATGTGGAATGCGTGCCTTTAATTTCCCAAATAGAAAATGTGAGTTGATTCGGCTACTAAAATACCTCAAAACATCTTGTTTCCCCTATATACCTTCTTGGATCGTTCGAATCTCTTCTTGTAACGATTGCAATTTCTCCCGATAGATCCTAGTTGCTTTCTGCGTGAGAATGCGCCCTTCGCATGTATCCCCAAACATCCCGCAACTTACTCATCACATTGTTCCCAGAACTCACTGTCCATCCATGTCATTAAATCATTGAATTCCCGGATCCGACGTAACATCTTATTCTCTTCTATTGGTTCTAAATGTATAGTTACATTTAATGACGTGTTTAACAAAGTATGGATTATGTGATTTATACCTTGCCAATGAGGTTGCTGATGCTGCTGACTGAGATGCTGATCTTCATACAAATAGTCATCATGTTGATGCTGTTGCTGCTGCAATTTGGCTTGTGTTTGTGGAGGTAATAGTGGTTGTACAACAGATTTAGTGCTACCATGATGGATGGGTGCTTGTTGTTGTTGCGGCGGTAACGGTGGTGGCGGTGTAGTATGATTAGTATTAGAATTAGTAATGTTAGCATGATGTTGAGCCTGAGAAGGAGGAAGTGGAGGGATCGCATGAGGAGGACCCTGTTGATGTGATTGCGGTGGTGCCGGATGTTGTTGGTAGGATTGAACTGGAGGACCGCTTGAAGGTGCTGGAGGTAGAGGCTGATGCTGAACCTGCGACGGAGGAGGAGGAACATGATGATGGTGATGCGAAGGGGGAGCTTGCATCATGGAGTAAGATGGCGGTGGCTGTTGCTGCTGCTGCTGCTGCCATGAGGGAGCGTGATATGGATCCATATAACTTCCGTCCTGCCAACTAGCGCTTTGAGGCGGAGGAGGAGGTGGTGGCGGCAATGGTTGAAGCGATCTATACTGATCACTGCGTGCATCATACGGTGGTTGATATCGATTGCTAAAATATTCATCCCTGGTCATGGGTGGAGGTGGAGGTGGGGCAGATGAATACATGTAAGGCAAAGGCGGTGGCAGCATACCACCATTGCTATTAGAGGGTGGAGATGGCCGCGTATAGTAATAGTCCCCTTGGGATGGTAGAGCTTGATTTGCCTGTTGCTGCTGCTGTGGAGGTGGAGCATTCGTTGATGAAGGAGGGGGAGGAGGGTATGGCTTTGTCAATTGTGGAGTAGGAACTGACGATGATGGTGCTGATGATGTTGCTGGAGGAGTGATATTATTAGGTGTTGGTGGATGCGAATCTGCACCAGCCTGTGCAACAATAAAGCCAAACTGAGGCAACATTTTGTATTGTATAAAGATTTGCTTAATTTAATATCGTTGCTTTTTGGGGGGTTTTGTCAATCTGTTTAATAAACGTATAAACAGATATATATTCAATCTTTCCAAGATATGCTATCAAATTAAGAGAGAAATCAAGGAAAAGCAATGAGCAAATATAAAGCGAGGAACGAGGTGGTGAGAAAGAAGAAGAGAAAAGAGAATCGCACAGAGAAGCAAACGAGCAATTATTAAAAAAAAGTGGAGATTTTTTTTCATTCAAATATCATTGGAAGATACAAATAAAAAAGTCCCTTTTTTGTATATGTTTCTATGTCTTTTCGTGCCATTTTACACTCTTCATCAAGTTACACGGGCCAAGAAACAACGCTGATAGAGAATGTGTCTTTATGTATCAGACGAGCACATCAATTGTTTTGATTTCAATAAACAAAGATAAAAAATAAAATAAAAAAAGTGGTGTATCTGAATCAGAAAGCATGTTGACGCTCTTCCCTCGGAGATTCGGTCAAGGGCCATGCTGTGGAGATGTTGCCATGGTGATGGTTACTCTATTCTACTTGACTTTGAGCTCCATGGCGGATGAAAATTTGTCCATGGACATGGATACTATAAACACATGTAACATGCTCCAGTGTACGTCTTTGGAACAAGCGCTAGCTCCATGGTTCCTATGGATGATGTTGTATAGATACAGAAACCATGATATGTCCCTTCCCTCCTTATTTGGTGTACAGCTTGTGATTCGGTGACATTTTGGGCATTTTGGTCAAATGTGATCAACTAACCGGGTTCAACGTATTGACGGATCTTGTGCAACTAGACCTATTTATAGTAGTAAAAAAAAAGAAAAGAGAAAAAGTAAATACAGGATGATGTGCCACACTGATGCATAACGGAAATCATTAAACTCTCTGCAGCTGTCATTTCGAACATATGTGTCGATCCAACGTGCAACAGCAAAAAAAGAACAAGGTATGCGTGCTCATACATCCAGGCATAAGACTATACTTGTCATTAGCCTCAGATATGCTGGCTCGTCAGATATGCAGCAGCTCACATTGGGAAAATAATATGCCTGTATTTGTGGTCTGGAATTGGCTACAAAATCAACTCACTTGATTGTGATGACAAGGTGGATCATCAACATTGAAAGCCGCTAAAAAGCTTCAATTATAGTTGTATGATATGAAATCCGAGAATAAGAGACGAACAGGCTTTTATAGGCAGTCATTATGTCAATTAACTATCCTGAAGTGTTTTCACAAAACACTTTTCAATTCAATCCTATAAGGGACCGACTTCTGCACTACACACCATCGTTCCCATGTTCCTGGAAATCAAAATTTAACTTTGAGCGGACGTTTAATCAAACTCCGATCTCTGTTTGGCAGCTTTCAATCACTCTTGGTGTATCACATTGTGAAGCCTATATTTTATCCATTCCTTGCATTATTTATCTAGCATTTGGAGTATAATAGACAAGTTGGATCAAAAGAGTCGAATATTACGGTCTGCTTTACCATGGTGTACAGAGGCATTATCAAAGCACGTGCAATCCAGAAGAGGGGTATAATCCTAGTTTTTCTTTTTGGCATGGATCTGTCAGAGCGCAGATTGCATTATTAGTCTTTAGCGCAGAGTGCTACTAAGTCTAGTTATATTATTTTGAGAGACGGTTAATTTGGGCTGCAGTCTATTGTATTGAATAAGAGACAAACATCGTTTACACCATGATTACCAAACGACATTTATATCTTTAGCATTGAAACGTGCAATCTATAGCAATTATTACATCTATAAATCCGCAAAAAAGTGTATGGGAGCTTTTATATTAAGCAATAAGCAGTACTGCTTTTTTATTTATTCAAAACTCCCTTCTTATTAGCCCTCAAAAGCGTTGATTGCTTGCATAGTTATAACCATGGCATTGACTTTTGACAGCCAAATTAATTAAATCTCAGATCGACATTTTGTCCAAATTTGTTGATATTTGGACTTTTTGAACTCGCTTTGCACCTATTCTGCCATGCTCGACTATATAAACTATGCTGATCACCCTATACTTTCTAATGGATTTCCAGAGTAATTTATAAGGCGCATTTAATAGCTTTAATTAACATGAGCTTTTTGAACAAACTTATTGAGCAAATATTCAAAATATGAAGTGAGGTTTTTTGGCGAAAATGTCCAGATTTTACATATAAAGGTCTCACAAATAAAGTTTCAGGGGGCTGCTTTGGATCGGGATAAGCATTCTAGTTTAAAACATGCTATAGTAAAAGTCTTTATTTTTGCGTCCAAAAACGCGATCATTTGATTTTTGATAAAAAGCATGAGGGGTACCTCATGCTTCTTGATGGATTTTTGACAATCTTTTTTTTGGCCCAAAAAGTTGAGCGAAGGTGTCAGTAAGTAAGCGTAAGTCAAAAGCAATTGTTTGGTGCTATTCTAAAGGTCTAAAACGGCTTTTAGCGTGAGAAATCAGGTCTTAAATGTACCCAAACTTTGCTGTATTTTGCTGTTAAAGGTAAGGCAATATCATCTGTAGCCTCTTGATTCGCATGGCTATTAATGACTATAGATTCAACTGCATTAGCAGTGCCAATGTCATCGATTTACTATCGCCCTCAAAGGAGACATTTGTAACAGCGTTGAGTAACATATTTTCATGGTTAAGTACTTTTATTGTTGTCGCGGTCGCTACTGCTAAATGAATCGTCGAGGCTCTGGATTTCCGCTCGAAGAGAGCCGTGAAAACATTATGAACAGTAAACTATTCAAGGAATCCTTCCTATACGTTTTAATACAATTACTATCGCGAATATGAAGCGGATGCAAGGCGAAGCCTTATAACTCTGGTTCCCAATTAGGGCAGCTAAAGTGAAAGTTTTCAAGATATTTTTATAGTATGATGGTATATTAAGAGTCGTAATAAGGTCTTACAATAAGTCCTTGTAGTCTTTTGGGTAAATCATGATCATGATTTGCAAATTACTTGTCGAATAAATAGTGAGCCTTGCTGTTTATAATGTGTTCTTATGCTCAGCAAAACGACACCACATAGTCAAGTCCCATCTCATCATTTCGTCGCAAACCCTGTCCACAGGATAGAGATGCAACTCGTATTCTGTTTCTCTACTTGTTTTAATTCCTTCTTTAATTTCGTATAGTTTCGATTTTTAAATTAGAACTTTGAAAGTAGCACATACCTATGATGGAATGTGGCGAGGAAAACGTTAATGTAATTGGATTTTAGATTGGAGTAGTTACCGTTGAGAAACAGATAATTTTATAGCTAAGGCAATTCTGAGCAAGGTCTTTCATATGAAGCGTACTGAAAGCTGCTAATTACAAGCAATTACAAGTAATAGATTAATGGATGAGATGTTAGAAAACGTTGTAGTCAAAACCGCTTGATTATAGCTTGCTTTGTTGTAATGTAGCAAGTGTTTAAAGCCATGCTGCACATTTCAACAAAAAGGGAGAATAGCTTTTACACACCCAATAATGGTGTTAGAAAGCTTACTTTAGGACCATAATGCGCCCGCTTTGGGGGGCTGACAACCATATAAACGGCGTTTCAGTTGCTTCATTTGTTGTCAAACAATTGAGCAAGTAAAGTGTGGCGAAACCAATATAGAAAGAACAATGTTTCGACGCCTTGTATCTATTCAACTGTCAACTTAACCCTCTGTCTCTCTTAATTGTATTTTGCTTGCCTGTGTCTGCTCTACAAAATGAAACCGCGTTTGGGCACCTACAATGCTTCCTTGCAAAAGTCGTTTTTTTAGCCACCAAATTGAAATTTACAGTGGCAAAAACACGTTTTTCTGTAATTACAGCACGGAAACATCCATGTGGTGCTCAAGCATACCAAATAAATTTAGGGCGTGTGATATCTGATAGCAACGCACTAAAAGAATTTTATAAGCTCCATTGTAGCAAAAGTTAGCTTTGAGCATTAGATTTTTGACCATTTGGCTGGGGAAAACCTATTCAGCACTGTAGATCCACGGGAACCAATGCTGCAGCTTCAAGCAAGATATCAAACGATAGGTAATTTTTGCGCTTACATGATAAATACTGCCACAGGTAAAGTAGTACAGTTTCCCTTCAAGAGCTCTCAAAATACCTGCAAAACAGGCTTGTCTCAATACAACTCGTAGGATGCCTGTTAATAATGGTACCATTCAATGCGCATTTCAATTCTGTACAAACTTACTATGGGCTGTTGTCAGTAACTAATATCAAAGATGGCACTTTTGAGGGACCGAAAGCTGCAAGTCTGCGATATTCGACCTGTTGCCACCATTACTCGTGAAACGGTCCATGATTGTGCCGAGTTTTTGCCAAATGCAATACGCAGCGTGCTTCACATTATTTGCAGCGCATGTGCTCACAAACGCATGCAGTTTCTGAATTTAAACTGCATTTTCGAGAACTTTGGATCCATCACACTGACTCGGTAACTTTGCAGATTAATCTAAACAGTACTCGACTCCTGCTGACAATGACGATAATGAGCAACTTTGAAATGATCCAATCTTGTAGTGTATTAAACTGATGACATTTCCCAGATGTGGCGTAACAAACTTTGTCGCTGCATACTGCCCATATTCTTTCGCCTTACTTTATCACCGGCCATGTCAAGAACTGTAACCACTAATAGTACCATTTCGTAACTGTCTAAAACTAGTAAGCCTGTAGTATGCTAATAAAAGTAATAGTCTTTCACGAATTTACTAAATATTTCAAAAGGGATGAGGAACTTCACGCTGTGTATACAAACTAAGAAGCATGTAAAGGATTGGAAGGTATTGGATGTGTTAAAGGGAGTGCTTGCTATTTACAAATCAATATCAATGGACGACATGAAGACTTTTAAGCAATGTTTGCAACAAATGTCTCCTTCGAGGACGATGGTAAAATCGATGGCAAGGGCATTGCTAATGTAGTTGAAGCTAAAGTCATTAATGAACATATATGATAATTACGACAACGTATTAGCCTCAAATCCTGTCAAACTTATCTTAAGCAAGGAGTGTGTCATTGTAAGTTACAAGTTCTGTACATACTTTCATGCTTTTTGACGGATGACAGCAGTTGAACTCCGTGCATTATTCAAATGTAACCGAAGAAGTAATAAAAGACAAGAATAAAGTGCTTCGATCGAGTGCACTACCATCACCAATATCGTTATCAGTACCAGTAAAATGACCAGCACCAGCACCATCATCTAAAAGGGGTCCAGAATTTACAACATCTATTTAGACAAAGATCGAATGCGATATTTCTTCTTTATTCAGCTCAATCTCTTTGAAAGGTCTTGGGAGGTTTTGAAGGATTAAGAAGAACTCAGTTGACAGCTGCAGAAACTCTCAATTCAGGGGTCATTGAAGGGAACAAAGCTATTCCAGTTGAACATTTGCAAAACTCCATTCAACATTCTATCGATTGCTTTCCCAAGCGCTCAAATAAAGAACATCTATAGCTGATTTGACCAGAAGCCGATCAATTTATTTCTAAATAATGGTTAATTCATTTTCAAAAAAGTTGACAATAACTCGAGGGTTGAAGCACTGTACGCAAAAAGAGATGATTTCCGCCTCATGAATGAACGGATAACCGAAAAAGAAAGGCAGTTTATTCATCAGTTGTGGTAGAAGGTGCATAGATGTGTTTACCTCGTTGCTGATAGCTTGTCATGCCTTTACCGCTGCCAATGACACCCACTATATTGTACAATACAGAGTCAGTAAAGCAACACGCATGACATCAAATCACAAACATACCTTTTCCTTCAGGGTTGTCGGGCGTCTTGAAGATACTCTTCTTGTTGATCACCGGTGTAGCCTTCTTCTTCTTGCTACTGCCAGTAGCAAAATTCAACCAGGCATTCTTTTTGCTTTCAAATTCGGCAGCCTTCTTCTTCTTTCCTGTTGGTGCTACGGCACCTCCTCCCGCTGCTGCTGATGCTGATGCTGACAATGTTGTAGTATCCTTTCTTTTCTTTTTGGGTTCACCTACACTTTCAAAAACGCCTGTTCTCTTTTTGCTTTGGAGTGGCTTGATATCTTCTGCTTTTACGAATTCTGCTTCAGAATATCCTTTAAATTTAACTGAAAACACTTGATCAGCACCACCAATAGCTGTAATAGTTGCTTTATAAAACTCTCCATCTCCCGACCAACGAGCCATTACCTCTTGATCCACTGAAAATTCATGTGCTTTGAGTGCTGTTGTCGTGGTTGCTGCGGTAGTGGATGCTGGTGCTGATGGCGTGGATGATGGCGGCTGTTGATGATAGGTGTCCTTCTTTTTGGGCGACGTGGGCTCAGCAACTGCTTCAAACATGGAGATCAGTTCTTGTAGGTCATGTTGGAGTTTCTTGAGTTCCTCGTTTTCAGGATCGGATTGCAAAGCAAGTTCAACCTGTTCTAATTGAAATTTGTAGGATTCAATTTCTTCGGCACTCATAGTAGGAAAAAGGTTGCAGTGTAGTAGAGAGAAAAAAAAAGATTTAGTTCGTGTCCATGGTTTGAATTCATGGCCTTGGAAAGCAGTCAACAAGTTTCAATGGCATTCTCTCAAATCAACCTTACTGTGGCCAGAGGCAGGTGCTTCCGTGTGTTGCCAAGCTTGTCTATTGGTAGCAGGACATTGCTGTTGTATTAGTAGCATTGCCAGCACCCACTCAGTTGCATCCATGTTGCGATGCCTCAATAATAGACATTGCACAACGTCTTGAACATTGGATGGCAATAGTAGTTATATTATTCTTGATTCAGCCCTTCGTTCCATACTAGACTACAGTAGATGTACAGCCTGTTTATGCCCACAGTTTACAATGAAGCTGTATTGGATGGGATCTTGCCAATATCAATGCTCCACAAGTGGAATCAAGATAACATGGTGACTGGCTGCGACCTTTCAAAAGGATTGAAATGAGCATTAGATAATGTCATTATAAAGGGCGGGGGGTTGGACCTCAATGCAGACCTGTTATTTACTCTTTTTTATTATTATTCATTCACTATGCTTAAAACTCTCTTGAGAGCCAGCATACTGCGCACCACCACCACAAACAATGTGAGGGCTGCATTACCAATGCTTCAAACATCGTTATACTCCACATCACCCAATTTCACCACCATTGACAAAGCCGAAGTGCAAAAGTTTAGTGACAAGGCAGCAGAATGGTGGGATCCATCTGGAGAATTCTCCATGTTACAACTATTGAACCCACCTCGAGTATCCTATGTTCGTGATCAATTGTTTGGAGCAGATAGTGAGGCAGCAAAAAGTGGAAAGCCATTTGCTAATATTCGCATGTTGGATATTGGATGTGGTGGTGGTTTGTTATCAGAGGTATGCAAAAAAAAAAGAGAGACATTTGGCATTTTGGATGCACCAGAGCGAGAATGCTGAATCATGCGTGTTTTGTAGTCTCTAGTGCGTTTAGGTGGCGATGTCGTTGGCGCAGATGCATCAGAGGACAATATCAAAATGGCTAAACTGCATGCCCGTAAAGATCCTAGTTTATGGCGAGGACCAGGCAAGATTGACTATAGACATTCGACAGCTGAAGAAATCTTGAGAGGAGGCGAACTTTTTGATGTTGTTTTGGCCATGGAGATCATTGAACATGTCAATCAGCCTTTGGAGTTTTTGAGAACTTGCGCCAGCTTAACACGATCTGGAGGTGATCTGTTCCTGTCTACCATGTCTCGCACACCAGCTGCTTATGCATTGACAGTGTTGCTGGCTGAAAAGGTATTGGGCATGGTGCATGATGGTACGCACGATTGGAGCAAATACATCAAGAGCAAGGAATTGCGCGAAGCCTTTGAATCGTTTGGAGACGAGTGGGAGGTGAAAGATGTGCGTGGTATCTCTTGGGACCCGTTGGACCGTCAGTGGAAGGTTGCTGAGCGTAACGGATTAGTCGGCATTGGTGGTTTCGAATCATTAGAAATCAATTACATTATGAGAGCCTCCAAGAAAATGTTGCAATAAAAAAAAGCGTTTAATTAATCATGATAATGTGGTTGTGTGTATATATATATAGAAAAAAGTGTGTGTTCGAGAGAGAGAAAAAAAAGTAAACTAGACGGCAGCGACAGCAACAGCAGACGAATCAGGAGTAGCAGCAGATGTTGATTCTTGTTGCTTTTGCTGCTTTTGAAGAGCAATGGCCTTTGAGAATGCAGCAGCAGCAGCCAGATCACCAGCAGGCGTTGCCTTCTTGCTATTACCAGCAGAAGCAGAGGCAGCCTTTAGTCTGTTCATTGCACGCACAGCACCTACAGCACTCTTTAGAGTTCTACGAGGATTGAAATTCTCACGCACAGTCTCTAAGATGTCGATATCATTGATGTCACTGCTAGTCATCCACTTGTGTTTCATGGCTGCTGTTGCTGTTAATCTCTTTTCAGTGTCCAATGTTAACAGAGAGCGAATAAAATCTTTGGCTTCCATTGAAATATTTCTCCAATATCTCTCATGAAAGTCGTAGCGTGCATGCGTAATTTCGTCAATCAACTCCACTTGATCCTCTGCTTGAAATGGTTGGTAGCCACATAGTAAAGTATATGTAATGACACCGACAGCCCACATGTCAATGGGCGGACCATATCCCTTCTGAGCCAAGACTTCGGGAGCTAAGCATGTGTGTGCATTAGAATGCTGAGAAATGAAATGGAAACTTTCTTTTTTTCTTTCTTACCAACATAGCCAGGCGAACCACATACAGTTTCTAGAGCAGATGTTTGAGAGCTTAATTTTGCTATACTATTCAGAATGTTCGAGTTAGTTTCTTTTACCAGCCACACACCCACACTCGCCAAAGTTTATTTCATGTTACCCAAAATCACAAATAACCAAGTCTGCATCAGATTCAGGCGTTTTAAATAGCAAATTTTCGGGCTTCATATCTAGAATGTATCACACAACTCATTAATACACACAACACCAGCCTTATTGTTTTGCCTCCCTACCTCTGTGAACAATGTTGTTTTTGTGCAAATACTCCAAGCCTGTCAGCACAGATCGAATGACAACCACAGCATCTTTTTCAGTAAATTTTCCTCTATCAAACAATCTCTCAAACAACTCTCCTCCAGTAGCCCTGTATGGTTATATATAATTAGCATGGTAATACACAATAAACAGAAAAAAACGTGCTTACAGTTCAAAAACAAGATAAAATTTGTCTCTATAGTACACCCACAAAACAGTGAGTGTTGTTTGTTTCAATGAGCATTTGTTTCAAACAGTTTACCTGGATTCAAACGTATCGTAAAATCCAATGACATTGGGGTGCGATAATTTGCTCAGTACATCTACTTCATCTTTGACCATGTCGAAATGATTCTTGACGTTTCGCTTAGGGATGATCTTGATGGCTACTTCTTTGCCATCACTGACCCGAATGGCCTTTTTCACTGAACCAAAAGAACCGCTACCTAACATACACACACACACACAGTTTAGATATGATGGGAACCAGAAAGAGAGTGGTATAATTACCTAGCACTTCAGAGAATGTATAGTTTTTCTTTTTATCATAGGAATCAGGCTGTTGAACGCCTCCATGAACGATAGTATCAAGTGCTTTAAAAAGTCCCATATTTGTGTGAATGAAGGAAAAAAAGATGAAAAGGCCCAGAGCCGATCTGTTTTACCAAAAAAAAAACCTATTTATATCTTTAGGCTTTGTATGCTGGAGCAAGCGGACTGATACCAGTTCGAAGCTACCTAAAATGATGGTGCCTCTATTTCACCGTCCCAGAGCTTATTAAAAAAGGTTTTTACAGCCTAAAACGAGTTGTATAATAGTGGTGCATTTAACATATTTGTCGGGGTTCATAAACTATTCAACCTCAGACGTCAGAAATTTCTATATTTGGTGATAAATATAACAATATTTTATTGGATGAGAATACAGCAGATCGTAGTAGACCGGAAATCATAGGCATCCCAGACGGAAATCCCAGACATCCTAGACAGGAACACTGGGAAGTGCTGAGAGAAAGCACCTTGCAACTTTCCCTATTTTCACTAAAAGCACCAGTAAGCAATTCATGTCATTGATGAAATTTCTACATCTACGAAACCAAAACAGTTAATAACAGCTTTAAATGCAAAACATTTCTAACCTCACTTCTATACAATCAAAAGGAATTTGCACTGATGCAATGTTTAAAAGATATACATGGCACTAAACAAAATAAAATTAGACGCTTTATAAAGATATTTCTTTGAACATTTACTATACAAAGATAGCCAATATAGCTATACGAGTGATTTGTTTAGGGCTACCAGACTTGGGACGAGCGTAGTGATGATATTGGGGTACAAGACCAGCATTGTCATGAACAACGACAGCACGAGACTTCGCAATAGACAGAGCATTACCAACAAATTGGGCCTTCCGAATTGCTGCCATACAAAGATCATTATGTCCTCGCTTTTGCAACATGGGCTGCAAATACTGTCATTGGTACTGCTGACGCTGATAAATCCAATTTATTAATAGCCATGCCAAACAAGAGTTTACAGATGGTGTTGCCTTACCTTCAACTGCAAAATACTGCAAAATTTGAATACATTTGAGACATGGTTTCTCAAACTGAAAGCTGTTTTAGACCTTCAGAATAGCACAAAACAATTGCTTTCATCTAGCACTAACTTACTGACACCTTCGCTCAACTTTTTGAGGACAAAAAAAACATCATCAAAAATCCA
>DF836346.1:16315-41218 GCA_000950595.1 Mucor ambiguus
GGCATATATCAAACCAAAATGCTTCTCTTAATTCACGGCAGCCCCTGAAAACTCGTTCGTGAGACCTTCATATGCAAAATCTTGATATTTTGGCCCAAAACCTCATTTCATATTCGGAAAGATTGTTCGGTAAGTTCAGTCAAGATATTTTTAATAAATTGCACCATTGGTTGCGCCTTAAAAGGTACACTAAAAAACAGTTAGAAAGTATGAGGTGATCATCGCAACTTACATAATCTAATTTTCCAAAATAGGTCAATTGAATGGATTTGGAGCAGAATTTGGTCGATCTCGAGCAGAAATCTGGCGGGGAATGAAATCCGTAAAGGCTGGCAAACTCCATAATACCTTCATGAGAAGAAGGTAATCGATGATTTGAAGCTCGCGAGAAGGGAATCTCAAATCAAAAAGTACTAGCGCTTAACTGTATAGCTACTTTTATGATTAGTGAATATAAATTTCGTAGGTGTCTTGCAGAAACTTGAGAAGAAACTGATAATAAAGCCAAGAGTTAGAACTAAGTAATGATGCTTCGCTTTTTGACAAAAAAATCTAAATGTACGTCTTGTTTAGTTGTGAATGAAATCATAACCGATGCTATACGATATATAAATATCAGCATTATACAGACGCTTCGTTAGCTATTTTGTGCTACTTTTTTACTTGATGGAAAACAGCAGCATTCTCCATTATTGTACAATACAAATCCTAAGACATGCATTGCTTGCGTAAAACTCTATTCTTGTTTACATGGCTGCTATGTATATGATACACACACACACATTTCGTGTGCTACCATTAGATTATGCATCACGTCTCTTTCACTCAATGACTGGCTGACCGATTATATTTTGTATCACCAAAATCCATGTTCTTTAAAAGGGAAGATCATGAAGAAAGCAAGTGTATACAATGGCAACTTACATAAGTAATAAATTACATGATAGTGTCATCCAATACGCTGGATTAGAGTTTGAAATAGACGAAATAAATCCCCTTGCTCTGTTTCGTACTGAATTTTTAATAAAGATATACAAGAAAATCCCTGGTATGCCTCTGGTATGATCTTGATGTGGATTTAACCAGCAACTGGAATTGACTGAATAAAAAAACTCATTTGTTACATAATGAAATGACCTTTCATATATGGTAACCGCAGCTATTTTATTTCGAGTAACATTCGATTTTTCTTCTTATTACCAAATGCCTTTGGGTGTAGTGCTATTGTGAGCTATAAATATAATGATTTGGCCCCCTTTAGCATCCTCAGTCCCCTTGGATTGAATGTAATGAAGCTGATACAAATGTGGATTACCACCCGAACGACTCATTCTTATATATTCCCCAGTGGCTTCTGGGAAAAAAAAAGACCCCAATGATGTTGAGTGATTCCCGAGAGAAGCAAGAAAGACGCAAATCTCGGAATACTTTTTCGCAAATAACTCTTCTCATCTCTCAACGGGAAAACGACGGATCCCATCCATCTCAAAGGAAAGAAACAGTGTGGCTTTATGCAATTGTAACTTTATAAATCAACAAAATAATTGCAAAATCAGTACATCAAAGTGCAGATCTTTATAATAATGATAGGATAGTAAAACCTTCTTAACTGATGGAAAGGATCAACAGGGTGAAAGGGGATCTATTATGATTGGAGTATGAAAAGAAGTACAAGAAGATTACACAAGAACAGTGCAAAAAAACCTTTAATATTTTCACCTTTTTTGTTTCCTATTAGAGAGGTCTTTCTTTCCGTCCTTCATCACTTTTTCCAAATACCATGCACTCACCCATCTCTGTAAATAATTATTACTATTGTCCACCATCTGTACAGCATCTAGAAGACGAGGAGGAGGAGTATGATGATTTCGATTTCTCGTCTCCTTCTTCTTCTGCATTTGAATCTTGCTCATCCGTCTTAACAGATGACTCAACGGTAGTGTCCTGTACTGAATCCACCAAGGAAGAAGAAGAAGATCCACTAAGTATTGAGCAAGAACAAGAAGAGGAATTAGACTTTTCGTTATATCCACCCATCACGCTGCCATTCCATGAGAGCCTATCATTCAGCATGCTGAAATTATACCAAGTAAATACCTACAGGAATGTCACTTGCAGCATGCACTCAACCTTTTCACTACACTAGAAATTACTGCCCTCTAGACAGTCATTTAACAAGAGGCAGATGATGATGATCAAGATTGAAAAGCTATTAAATCGAGAATGGCCAATGCATAGATTCAATGTGCACTTATTTGGGTAAGTAAGAATGCCGGAAAAAAAACATAATGTATTGATCCAATTTGGACCGATTTCGTTGTCCACATCACAAACATAGATCTTCACAAAACAATCTAGGTACGAATCAGTCGGATGTTGATATTTGCATTTCGACATCTTGGAATGGTTTACGGTGTATAAAAACACTGGCGAATGTGTTACGAAAAAGTAAGTGTGGTAGAGATATTCACCGCTGCTGTCGTATTCATCAAGCACTCGTATAGATGGCTTACAGATTGTCCGCACCATTCCTAGAGCAAAAGTGCCCATTGTCAAGATTTGGGATCCCGTTTTGTAAGTGTGTGTTCCAAGTGTGTGTGTGTGTGCTGTGCTTATATGTATAGAGAACACAACTAACATTCGAGAGAAACACATAGGCAATTGGCTTGCGATTTAAATGTGAACAATTTACTGGCACTGCAGAACACGCGCATGATAAAAACCTATGTTGCCATTGATCCTCGAGTGAGACCACTGATACTGATCATCAAGCACTGGGCAAAGCAGCGACAACTCAATGATGCAGCAAGCGGCGGCACATTATCCACTTATACGTGGACCTGTATGGTCATCAACTTTCTACAAACACGAAACCCTCCTATTCTTCCTAATCTACATGAGATACCACATACACTCTCAAAAGACAATGTACAAATCAACGGCATGAACTCATCATTCTGTGATGATTTATCTAGACTTGTCGGATTTGGTCGATCTAACCATGAAAGTCTAGGAGGATTACTGTATGCCTTCTTTCGTAAATTTGCATTCGAATTCGATTATGCAGCTCAAGTGATATCTGTTCGTTCGGGAAAGCTTCTGAGTCGCTATGAAAAGGGCTGGCACAAGGGAATGGAGAGCAAAAGAGCATTCTGTATAGAAGAACCTTTTGATACTCGACGAAATCTGGGCAACTCAGCAGATGAGACGTCAGTCAGAGGTCTTCAGCTGGAATTTGAGAGAGCAGTAAATATTCTACTAGAAACTAGAGGCAATCTGGATTCTCTGTGTCGATGGTACAACTACAACCACAATCACCATATCAATAACAGCATTTTTTTATCATAACTATCTCTATTCGATGATATCCTATATATATTTATATATATATGCACGCACTTCATTTCTCCTTGGCACATATACACTTTTACCTTATTCACATTAAATATCACTGTAAAAAAACACACATACAGACACACCCAAACACGAAATTTGTCGCTTTAAAACTCATTGTTTGATAAAGCTTGATTGGTAGGTTTTTCATTTTTATTGCACCAACCTTTAGCAAAGAGTTTTTTTTTCTTTTTTCTTCTTTTGTTTCTCTTTGTATTTTCATCATCATATAAAATGTTTGGGCCTGTCTTTTTATTCCTGACTGCAGTCGTTTTGGCAGCCATTCTCTTGTTCTTGATGGTCTTTTTTGTAAGTAGACGATGTTTGGTGTGGCTTCAAATGTTCCTCTAATGACGATGGTCGCTGTAGGTCATCATGTTCTCTGATTTGGAATGTGATTACATCAACCCTATTGACCTTTGCAACAAACTCAACCAAGTAAGTTATATCATCGATTTAGCAATGTAATATAGTAGGTTAACAGCATGTATAGTTTGTCTTGCCCGAGATGGGATTGCAAGCCTTTGTATTCTTTATTTTCTTGGTCACTGGTCATTGGTTCCCTATGCTTATCAATTTACCCGTGTTAGCACTCAATATTAGAAAGTAAGTGTTCATGTGCTGGTGATATGGCATAGGAGTGAGGGCTCATATGGACACAATTAGGGTCATGAATCATCAACACATGTACGATGCCACCGAGATTTTCCGCACCTTGTCAAAGCACAAAAAAGAAAGTTTCTTGAAACTTGGTTTCTACGCTTTGGTAAGTATTCCTTTTTGAGTGGGTGTGTGTGTTTTTTGCGTTCAACTAAACGAAACTCGGTATATTAGTGCTTCTTCTTTTACCTCTACAAGATGATTGTATCTTTGATTGCTTCTGATTAAATCAAAAGCATAGATTTATACACTTAGTTTTCAGCACAAAAATAACACTGCCATGTCATCCATTGCAACGACTCACAACTGCACAACCACAGCTATACAACTGCTAACCACATGTACATTTAAAATTATTAATAAAAAATGTAAATTACTCGACTCAAGTTCGTTGGATAGTTGCTGTATATGTACACAAATTTACATGGTTTTATTCATCCTAATACTGCTCTTCCTCATCATCATCATCTGTGTCAGACTCATCCGAATCACCCACATAATCCTTGCCTCGAAAATCCCGTTTACATAATGGACATTTGGAGTTCAGCGCCAGCCATTCATGTACACAATCTTTATGATAATGGTGTTGGCACCTGTAGAAGGCAATCTGTATAAGTATATCGCAATTGTAACATGGCACAAGGAAACAGGAATACACTTGCCATAATTTACAGATGAGCTCATTGGTTTCGTATTCTCCCAAACAAATTGAGCAGACAGCATCCTCTGCTCTGGGTATGGTGATGGTATCAAGATGAGCATGTTGTTGATTTTGTTGATCTGAAGTGTTGTGGTAGGAGGGTCTTTTCATGATTCTTCTTATAAAGCTGGACTTTTTCGCAGTGGTAGTGGTGAATGTGTTTGTATCGTTGGTATTGGCTGATGTCTGTGTATGCGCTGTGTCGTCTGCAGTAGCTGTTGGGTTGGTTGATGCTTTGTATTTGAATACTGGGATTTTAGCAATCTCCTCCTTTGTTCCGCCAACCATAACACTGGTTACATTGATGCTGAATGTTCTCAATGCTACCAAGACACAAGGTAAACAGAATATAACGGCTGCGCACGCAAGCAGTGGAATTAGCAAGATCAAGTACCCTAGTAATATCCAAGTGAGAATGGTATAGTAGTAAGGTGCTGCTGTAGTTGGACAATCAGAAGGTGAAAATATCAAATAATTGCCTACAATGAACCATAGGATAGCAAACAAATCCAGTAATGATTTCACTCTATGTATACACGGACATATGTGTTATTACTACTACTACCACTACTAAATCACATCACAGTACAGTGCTTTACCTATCTGTCCATCCGCTGATTAACGAAGCTGGTCGCTCTCGGTTTTGACTGTCGTCTTCTTGTTGATGCTGACTGTTGCCAACTTGTTGCGGTGCATGATTGTCGTCTTGTGGACTCGTATTTGTAGCCACTGTAACGTTATTTTCTGTCGTTGCATGTGCTGTAGATGCACCATGTCTATTCCCAGTCTGTCTTGCTCGTCTTCGTCTTGCATTTCCTGGTCTTCCTCGTCGACTATTTCGTCTTCGACCTCTGGGTGTAAATAGATGCTGGTAGATTGATAAAGGAAGTGATAAACCGACTCGCACGACAAAAATAATAAGATATAATTGCAATGGTTTCCCACATGAAATGCCACTGCTGCTTCCAATGGCGAGGATGGCGATGGTGGCAGCAATCTACAGGTAAAATGTTATCGTCCGTCGTCCATTGTCTATGGATTATTCTCAGCATTACCTGCACAAGCGATAACGAGAATGATATCAACAAGATCACCTTGCTTGCGCCTGATATTTGATTCCATGAAAACCTCAGCCAATTTGTTCTTACAGTGCGCGGTGATGGCGTATCTGTCGTCGTTGCTGCTGCTGCAATGTTGGACGAGGATTGCTCCATGTGTATAGTATGCTCCACAAAAGAAAAAGAAGAACGAAAAAGAAAAGAAAAAAGGGATGAATTAAATTAGATAGCTCCAAGTGTGGGGAAATACCACTGCATCATCAACAGTGGTAGTAAGATATATAAAATGCGGGACATCTGACTTGGTTTTCTCTCGACCTTTATACAGTGATAATCTAATCTTCCTTATTAAGGGTTTCCGTCTGTTCTTTTTTTGGATTTCTGAACAATGCAAACGTGTCCATATCTGTGATGTAGTGATTCCATCAACCAAAATGTCAGTTTTTTCTTATCTCGGTTTGCAAATGGCTCTCAATCAGAGTATGGTGATAGCGTTCCTCTGTGAACACTTTTTTTTCCCCATCATAGATGCTCAAAGAATGCTAGAGATTGATATTGAATCGCATCTTGATAGCGATCATCTACACCACATTTCATTTTAAACTATATGGCAATGATGAAAACCCCGAAATGCTGTTTAACCGAGATTTTGATGAAATGAGTTATTGTAATTTGAGCTTTATGCGTTATCGACAGGGCCATATGACTTGTATTCATGGTAAATCTGTACACGTAATGGCAATAAGCTGCCATTTCCTGGAAAGTTGAGAAAGCATAAGGTGTGTAGTATCTTCAGCATGCTGTGCTTGAATCATCTAGGTTTGCCATCTCTGAATTGAAAGCACAAGCTAATTACCCGGATCGCATTTAAGGTTGGCAATAGACGACGAGTAGTTTACAACCTCTCTACGAACAAAAATGCCATTCAGCTCTCAATTGCCGGTATACTGTCTATGTAAGTCATGTCACTTACAAGATGCTTCGTTCTGCTGACCGCCCATTGTTGTCAGGATGGAAGCAACAAAGAACAAAATGGAAACAAGACCTATGAACCCTCAATATCACTTGATTTGCAATTTGAAACTTATAAGCAAATGCAATCTATAGTGCGATATCCCTCTACATCTCTGATATACTTGACAGTATAAATTTAATATGCATCCTATCGACGAGATGTCCCACATTGACAGGCTATTGCGGCTATTTGAAATACTGTATAATCATCGATGTTCTGGATATCCACATGTATATATCCATTAACGCCATTGTGTGCTATTTTTGAAGATTGGATTGTACAATGCTACTTTTTTGAGGAAAAGATATATCTCTTACGAGCACTTGTAGCTTTCTGAATGGGAACATGGAGAGTGACATGTGTTCAAGTGAAAGTTGATTGATTACGAATCGTAGAGACATTTGCTTGATTGGCTTCATGCTCAACAAGGGGCCTGCAGCTCTCACTACACCCAATGGGATGTTTAAATTTCAAAGTCTAAATGTGCCATGTGGATCCCAATAGTTTTACATCATGTTCAAGGCACAATGATGAATCAACAATCGAGCAGACCAACATTGCACATGGAACAACAGTCTCTGTGTGTCTCCCTCTCCCCACAATGATGAATTCTTGAGCATAATTGACACTCCTCTTGAAGCAAAAAAAGTGTCTAGTAATGATTGGAAGATAAATGAAGCTTTAGGTAGTACCTTCTTTCAGAACCTTCAAGCGATTTTTGCTGGTAAAAGCTCTTTCTGAGGTGTGTGCCCTAATCCATAAAAGGTATGCATCTAATTTTATATTTTTAAAAAACAGAGAAATTCATCCACCCCTTCTTTCTCTTATACACTCCCTTTTTTTCTTGTTGTAATATATGCCAACAGCTGCTTACGTATTCTCAACTCTTGACGACGAACCTATAGTACCCACTCGTAGTGATTTCCATACAAACAACGATAGCACTGAATTGAAAAGAAGAACATCCTCTTTTCATATGGATCATCAAACGACAAGCACGACTTTGCGTACCTCCACCAAGAAGCCGGTTGCCAAGGATGATTTGGAAGAGTTAGAGCTAGATTCGTTCATCAAAGACAATAAAAAAGACGACGCCGCAACAGAAGAAGCTCAAACACTGAATCCTAGAGATTATGGCAACTTTGCGCTGCTCGTTACATTATGTAAGTTGATGTGATGTACCATGAAACGGGCTGTCAGCTCATGCACCCTGTCTCCATCATAGATTTATTACAGGGCATTCCTATCGGTCTCTGCTTTGGCTCGATTCCTTTCTTACTTAAAGCAAAGCTATCCTATTCCCAAATCGCCATCTTTTCATTATCATCATGGCCTTACTCGCTTAAATTACTGTGGTCGCCTATTGTCGATGCAGTGTATACACCCAAACTTGGACGCCGTAAATCGTGGATTGTGCCTATTCAAATCCTCACCGGCATCCTGTTTTACTTTCTCGGCAACAACATCGATGCCATGATGAATGCAGATCATGTCCCTATTTATGCATTGACCTACTCCTTCTTAACAACCATCTTCTTTTGCGCCACTCAAGATATCGCTGTCGATGGCTGGGCGCTCACACTGTTATCAAAAGAGTCCTTATCCTACGCATCCACAGCACAGACGATTGGCCTCAACTGTGGCTATTTCTTGTCATTCACCGTGTTCCTCAGTTTCAACTCGTCCGAATTCAGCAACAAGTATTTACGCAGCGTGCCTCAAGAATTGGGCGTGTTGCAACTAGGATCCTACATGCGATTCTGGTCCGTCATGTACATGGTGGTCACCGCCTACTTGGTGTTTTGCAAAAAGGAGACTGATGTCAAGGACGAGGAAGCCCAGCTGGGGATTCGAGGAGTGTATTCTACTATTTGGAAGATTTGCAAGCTGCCACGTAAGTCGAATGTGTTGGATAGGTTTGCAATGCGTTATTTACTGTGCGTATTTTTAGACATGCGCTCCTATGTAGGTGTTTTATTGGTATCTAAAATTGGCTTTATCTGTCATGAAGCTGTAACATCGCTCAAATTGCTGGAAAAAGGATTTTCAAGAGAGGATTTGGCATTATCAGTGTTATTGGATTTCCCACTACAGATCTTTTTCGGTTATTATGCCGCAAAATGGTCGAATGGTGCTCGACCACTGAAGCCTTGGTTGTATGCGTTTTACGGTCGTTTGGCATGTTCAGCACTGGGCATGTTGATTGTTGCTGGATACCCGCAGGGTCAGCCTGTCAGTGCGTTTTATTTCGGCATGATTATGCTCTCTACAGTGCTGAGCTCGTTCATGTCGACTGTTCAATTTGTCAGCATTTCTGCGTTTATGACAGGCATTGCAGATCCCATTATTGGCGGTACCTATATGACAGTAAGTGACAGTCTATATTCTTGAGAAGGGATCGCTCAATGTATGCATTGAATTTAGCTGCTAAACACCTTCAGTAACTTTGGAGGAACTTGGCCCAAGTTTTTTGTGTTGGAAGCTGTGGATTACTTTACAGTCAACTCATGTTCTGTACCAAACGAAGCAGGCGAATTCTTATCATGTACAACAGAAACCGGCAAAGATGGGTGCACGCAAGTCAATGGCACATGTCAGTTAGAGCGGGATGGCTATTTCATTGTGGGCACATTATGTGTAGTGCTGGGCTTGTTCATGTTGTTGGCCTACATCAAACCCATTGTCAAGAGATTAGAGAGATACCCCAAGAAGATGTGGAGACTCAATCCAGAAGGCAAAGAATAGACGAATAAAATAAAATAAAAAAGGAACATTTGCAGCGTTTAAGCTACATAGCAGACATGGCAGCGCAGTGGGTAAATTTATAACGGCGTATAAAGAGAGACGGAGTGGATACAGATATTTGTATTGTCAATTGTGTGAGCAAGGATGACCTGATCTGTTACTGACATGAGCTCAATTTATCAACACTTAGAATTACAGGGCCTAATAGAGCACAATAGGCCACCAGATCAGTTCTGAATGTTGTACTACTCCCCTCCGATGCAGCTACCGGACCATCATTGTGTAGTTGCATGTAGGTTGATTGCACAGGCAACATCTCATACTCTAGGTTTTTACACAGTCTCCCCGCTTGTTTTCTTTTTCACCTCTCTCTTTTCTGCATTTTTTTTTTCTTCTTCTTCTTGTAACAATAAGCAAAGCGACAATACACGACAACAATGAAGACACTATGCATCATAGTACTATCGTTATGTAGTCTAGTCTCTGCCAGCCTATTCTCTTCAAGCGATGTCTACATATCTTCAAGTAATCATACAAAAAGATACACTATATTCGTTGTTTAAATAATCCAGTAGTAAAATATATATAAATCCCAACCCCATTGTAGATCCAGTTATGATATACTCGAATGGCTCTGTCATGGCTCTACAAAATACAGTGCTTCATCAGAAAGATTACAAGTCTGGCATTGTGCCATTCGAAAATCTAACAGCGCCGGATGCTTCAGGACTTGAAGTGTGTGTGTGTAAATGGTAAAAGCTGACATGGAATTAACAAAATTTGAATAGGGCACTCTGTACGATCGAGGCTATTCATGCCAATTAAATGCTTCTTTCAATGTGAGGCCACCGTCTGTTTCGTTCTTACCAAGTAAAATTGCATTGGTAAAGAAGGGTGGAGGATGTAATTTCTATGAAAAGGTGTACTATTCAGAGCTGGATGGCGCCAAAGGTGTCATAATCTATGATGACATTCCATTTAGAGATGATGATAACTCAGGATCCATGGTAAGCTATGGTAACCGCACACACACAAGGTTGAATAGAGACTCATGAGTGTTGATGGCATAGAAAATCAACAGAGGGAACCTCACTATCAGCATGTACTATGTAGATTTGAATATTGGACTGGAATTGATCAGCTTACTCGAATATACATCATCTCAGCCTATCAATACCACATTTGACAATTCGTCTACCTTCCAACCTGCTATAAACCTTGTGATGCATCCTGCTGTGGGCGGTTTCCCTAGTGCTTGGGAATTCACATTGATTATAGTGGTTGCGTTATTAGCCATCAGTTTCCTAGCTTCAGGTATGTGTTGTTGATTGATGTTCCGAAATACTAAATTTAGTAACCCTTTCCATCATATAAACATCCCTCTTGCCATGTATTTCCTTCCCTCTATCTCACTCTCTCTCTCTCTTTACTTGCAAAATTCGACACAATATGACGATATTTCAATTAGTTGGCATGCATTGGCATCTCTGGCGTATCAGACGTCGTCAACGTGCCTTATTCGAAAGTGGTCTGTTGGAAACTGCTAATGTTCAACAAGTTCAGAAGAAAACAATCGATCCTGCATCGCTATCCTTATTTCCTACCCGAATTATTGGAGATGAACCGACATTGGAGTTGTCTCGTGTAGAGTCTGCTCGGTCAACAAAGGCTTTAGAAAATGCTGAATTTTTATCATCATCGATTGTCATACCTATTGCTACACCAACTACACCCGCCAGTGCCACTGGTAGCAGCACTGTAGCCACAGCTGTTCGAAACGACGAATTTGATGACGCTTGTGTCATTTGCTTGGATGAATTCGCTTTGGGAGATCAAGTTCGTAAGCTACCGTGTGGTCATGAGTATCATTGCGAATGTATAGGTAAACACAAATGATACATGAAAAGGAGGGAGGCCAAAAGATCAAGTTTTAACCAGTGTTTTTAGACCCATGGCTAACCATAAAGTCTGCATCGTGTCCATTATGCAAACATGATTGTGCCTTGGATGTGCCTAAAACTGAAGCGGACCAAGATGAATTGGAACAAGCAGAGAGACGCTTTTCAGAGAACACGGCCGGAACTACTGAGCGAGACACCATACCACCTACAGCGACGCCATCTCCTCCTCCTCCATCGTATCATTCCTTCTTTTCATCACTGCGATCTAGCCATAATGGGTCGCCCTCAAGCACCTTTGGTCCTACCATTAGTGCCGATCAAGCGGAGGAGTTTAGTAGATCATGGATGGCTAGAAGTCTACCACGAAATATGCGTCGTCAGATACGCGAAGCTGCACAGCAAGCAGCGGCTGCAAACCGAGAAAGTGTGATTGAATTACCTGCTCGTATGACCAATAATACCCCAGAGCAAATCATATCTGTTAATATACCTGTCGTTGAACCCTTAACAACTTCCTCTCCCCCACAACCAAGTTCTCGTTGGAACCGAATGCGCTCTACCATTTCTTCATTTGGTCGTCATTAATCATAGCTTATTTTCTAATACTAGTATACTTTTATTTCCTCACATATATAGCATGTGTTTGTGTATTTTCTTTTCTTCACATATATTTTAAACATAAATATCCCATTTCATCATCATGTCATTTGTTGTTGTTGTATAGTCATGTGTGGATATCCTCTTAAAAGCATGTACTAACCGATATTCATCTTCCCAAGCCCGAGCTATACAGCAAGTGAATGCATTTGATGAAAAAAATAAAAATATCAATCATACTTTGTGCCCCTGAATCAAATCTTGCTGATAAACGGATCAAGTGGGATAGGTGAAAGTGGGCATTTGAGCGAAAGCCTATCGCAAACCATTGCTAAAGAGCATAAGGATGGCCCCGTGTGAAAGTCAGAGGCATAGTATATACTAACAATACCCCCTGAAAGAGGCTTTTGTTGTTGAGAAGTAGTTAGAATGCCCAACTTGGAGCCGCAACAAACGCCTGAAAAAGCTTATTTTTTAATTGGCGTATCCACGCTCTCTTTAGATGTCAAGCAAGATTTACCTTGTATTCACTCAAAGATTCACTTCCCATATAAATCATCATTGTTATAGTATCCCATCACAAAGTCCCCACCATCCCACTCAACTATAATATCTGTATTTACAACTTGCAAAAAATGAGAATTTCTTTTATTTTTTTTGAGCAAAAGAAATCTTAATTGAAAGGTGGTGTTGAAAGAGTGGATTATTTACTACAAGAGCATGTAAGTACAATGAAATCTAATTCAAATATACGGATTAACTTACTTGCTTCATGGCATCCTTCTTACCCTTGCGTTCAAGGATAGCGAGACGAGACTTATCCAACTTGAGGTTAGTAACAACAACCTTGGAGGGAGAGATACCAATGGGGGCAGTGGCACCGTTAACCTTCTCGCGAGAGACACGGTCAATGTGGATAACCCACTTCTTACGGTAGACTTGGACAATCTTACCCTCACGGCCCTTGTAAGTACCACGGACAACCATAACCTCATCATCCTTGCGGACAGGAATGGAACGAACGCTGTGCTTCTCACGGAGTTCTTTGGACAAAGGAGCACTCATGATCTTACGACGGACATCGGAGGTGGCAGCGAAGTGAGCCTTTCTGCTCTTTCTGCGAGAGGAGCTAACATCTATACAAGGTTGTTTAGTCTGAATGTTCTGGGAATACTACTACATTAATAAGGAGGTAGAGAGAAAGAGAAAGAAAGATACAGGTGCTTTGAGTCGTATTGTAGGTCGGTTGCATAGGTTCATCGTAATAAGCCAATGCCGCAAAATCGGTAGCCCATCACATCCATCCTCGAGTACCATCATCATCCATCCAGCCTTTGAACATCCATGCATCCATCTTCTTTCTCTCTGATTTTCTCCTTGTCAATGTGTGCATGTGATGAGATCGTACCAGCACTGAACTTCATTGTTGTATCAAGACGTGTGTGCACGGAAAGGAGGATTCATTTACTTGCCTGATATTTCAACTGATTTGAATGACCACCCAAGGCTTTTTCCTTCTAGCGGAGACTGAATTAAACAAGCATGTTGATGTATACAGCAAATGTCCGGGACAGCTATATAGCCTTCGAAATTTGCATTAAAATGTACATAAGGGATGTTTATTGTATCCAGCAACGTATATCTTATGTTTGAGTGTAACTATCTAATGGTGCTTTTGCTTGTTGGCTTCGTTGCCTTGCTTCAAGAATGCCTTGACTTGCCCGGCAGTGGCAGTGTACCAAGCATACAGGACAAAGGCTTGGATGCCATGAAATGCGGATAATCCCCAGCTGGTTTCCACAGGAAGAGGTCCATCATTGCGAGATTGGAATACAACCAAGGTCATGATCATATGGTAGAACAAGAAGCCGGCAGCTAGCATTTGCGGAACAAATTGAGTCAGTCGACAGGATCTACCCATGTGTCAATGAAATGCCAAAATCTCTTACCTGCACCACGTTTACAAGGCAGCATGTTGGGCATATCACGACATAATAAGCTGATAATGGCAATACAAGCAACACCAGCACCATAGAATCGTAACAACAAGACTTGAGTCAGGTCTAATTCGTGAGGAATGATAAATGTGGTTGCATGGGGAAGCAGCAATAATTGAAGAGCAATGGCAGCTTGAACCACGCCATGCTACAAACTGGCGTTAGTTTGGCAATGTTTATACTAACACACATAGCAACTCACAGCGGCAAAGATCGTATTGAGAGCAGACATGATGATTTGATGATGAATGGAGAGAAAGAAAACGTTTATATCTAAAGCTCATGAAAATCAACCATTTATTGGGGAGGATGGAGTCACATTGGATTTGATATGGTTTAATCTTTGTGCTTCTTTGTGTTTCTGATTTTGAGTTCCTGAGAAGCCAAATCAAAGACTCTGTCATCAAAAGTGTTGATGCCTTTACGAGTATCACGGATAATTTTTTCCAATTCAAACTTCTTCATGTTGCTGAATTTAGATGGTAATTTGTGAGCCGTTTGAGCCTTCTTCATGTGTGCAAGCTTGGAGTCCAATTTGCTGAATAATGCCTTGATCTCTTCATCTTTGGTTTGCAAATAGTCTTGCTTGTCTTGCAGTTCATTGATCATATCCGGGTTCTCCAAAGGCTTTTCGAAATCATGGTCATTGATATAATCGCCAATGAAGTTTCGGTCATCTTTCACTATTTAAAAGTTAAGCTTAACGAAAGCGATGGGCATGACTAAATTTCCACTTACTTTGTTCAGTTGCATGTAAGATTCTGATTGTCGATTCGCTGGTGTACTTGGCATCCATTTCAGCTGATTTGGCTCGCACGTTTAGGTCTTGGATGATGTTCAACATGGAATCATTGTCTGCCATCTTCCACTGGCAATTATAATCTTCAAAGCTCTTTGCAGTCTTCGGATTGAAATGGCCATTGTGTTGATCATACAAATCTTTCTTGATATTTTGCAAGAGCAAGGATGTCTACGCATTCAGATTGTTGGTTTCTAAAGGGTTTCTTGAAAGATCATTGCAGTGTTACTTACATTGTCCATGTCTTCAAGCGTACTAAAGTACAATTCCTCAAACTCTGCAGCCATGGGCGCCAGATCCTTGCTTCTTGGGTGAGGCTGGACAGATTTTTCCAATCTGGTTGAATGCAAAAACTTGATATCAGGCTTGATGGCAGCGATTCTCTCAGCTTCCAAGCGCTCTTCTTGTAATTTCTTTTCCTCGGCGATGCGTTCTTCTTCTAATCTCTTTTCCTCAGCAATACGCTCGTCTTCTAGTCTCTTGGCTTTAGCGAGGCGTTCTTCCTCTAATCTCTTTTGCTCAGCCAAGCGTCTTTCTTCTGCCAAACGTTTCTCTTCTGCCAATTTTTTCTCCTCCTCAATACGCTTTTCCTCGGCACGGTGTTCTTCCTCAGCACGGCGCTCCTCCTCAGCACGACGCTCTTCCTTAGCACGACGCTCCTCGTCAGCAATAGCACGTTTCTTGGCTTCCTTTACTTCCTCGTCTTCTTCATCACTCTGTTGCTCTGAATCGGTTTGATTTTGCTCGTCAAAGTAATCATCCTCTGAATTCACATCGTTTTGATAGTTGTCCTCAATATCTTGATTACTATCAGACTTTGTGAAATCACTGCCACTCTTGACATCCACATCATCATCACCCAATGCTCTTTGAACTTGCTCAAATGACATACTGCAGCCTCCATCTTCCTTTTCCTTGTCTTTATCATCTTTTTTCTTGTCGTCACTGGTGGTAGGAGAAAGAGGAGCCTGCTGGTCATCCTCATCAGATACTGAGTGTGCGGTGGGAGCAACGGCATCTTGTTCATTCTTGCTGTCAGTCGCTGTGGTCTCTTCTTCCTCTTCTTCTTTGTGTGATGATTCAACTGCAAAAGCTTTAAATGCTTTCTCCTCAGTAGGCGCTGCCAGAGCACTGTCCTCTTGTGATGGAACATCATCAGTGGTAGGTGCGGTTGGTATGGGTGTCTCATCTTGAGAAGGCTTCTGTGATGACTTTTCCGATGTCTCCTCTGTTTGATATGTCTCTTTAGCTGGTTCATCTTTCGCCTCTTTGGTTGTGTTTGTCTCTGATGCCGATGTGCTTGGGGAGGAGAATGATTTGGCACCAAACAAGTTTTGACCAGAGGATGAAGGTTGACCAAAGGTGGAAGGTTGACCAAAGGTGGAAGGTTGACCAAAGGTGGAAGGTTGACCAAAGGGTGAAGGCTGTCCAAAGGGTGAAGGTTGTCCAAAGGGTGAAGGTTGTCCAAAGGGTGAGGTTTGACCAAAGGTGGAAGGCTGCCCAAATGATGATGTTGGCATTTGACCAAGTTTTGGTGCAGACTGTTTAGGTTCCTCGTCAGTAGTTGATGATGCTTTTTCATCTGAAGTACTTGCTTCAGACTCTAATGTGGAAGGAGCAAACGAAGTAATAGTGTTTAGTTTCTTTGGCTGCTTCACCATATTCTTGAAGCCTCCAAATGATGGAATATTGTCTGAATTTTGGCCTATTTGCGGAGCTGCAGAACCAAAAGAAGACGATCCAAATGCCGTAGTTGATCCAAATGCAGGTTGACCAAAGCCAGAGGATTTTCCAAAGGCACTGGTGCTTCCAAAAGCAGAAACAGCTTGCGGTAATTTTGTTTCTGTGGAAGACGATCTAGCCAAGGAAGCAAATTTGGGTGCATTACCACTTGTGTTGAATCCAAAGGAGGAAGCAGCACCAGTGTCACTGGCAGCAGCAAATGCATTAGGGAGCTTGTTGTCGATCTTAGTAGCAGGTGCTGTAGTGGTGGAGGCACGGTTCGACTTTTGAGGCATGGGGATGGTGGTGAAATTCATAGCTTCCACCATCTTGTCATATTTGGCACCAGACTCTGCCAAAGCTGTGTTATAGATATGGTACGCGAGTAAGAGTCCATCTGTAGTCATGATGTAAAGCACAGGCATGGGAGGCACAGGTGTATCGTTTTCGGCAGGATCAAAAGGAGGTAAAGGCTCTGAGGCAGAGTAGTCGACAGCTAAACCCACAGGATACGTATCCTCTACATCATCCGTAGACAGTGGTAAGCTAGGTGAATTCTCCAATATCCAAGTAGCCCATTGACCATCCTCGCCTTGTCCAACGACATTCAGCTCGTTTGCAGCTGCGTTCGTGATAATGATCACTGTCTTTGCATCTGGCCCAATGTTGCGTACAACGGTGGTGTAAAAGTATTCCTTGGGGCATTCCATAGCCAACACGGGAAGCACTTCATCCATCAAAACATACTTTTCCTCTTGTGTTGGCTTTTTGCGATCCACAATGTAAGGCCTGTGGTTGTACTCGTCGTCCACTTGCTGCGAATAAAAGGCGAAAAAGACATGGTTATCAATCCAGACAAGCGTGTCCACTGCTTATGATTAGTACGTGTAAAGTTGGCATCCATGCATGCGCTTACCAATACGCTCAGGGTGTGGGTCATTTTGGAAAGCCTCAGGTGGTGGCACCTCGTCCTTCTGGTTGCCTTCAATGTCGTATGTCAAGATGGATCCAGTAGATGATCCACAAGCAATTTGCTTTCCTTTGGCTGACCAGCAAATACTATGGGCATTGCGCATGACGGCAATCACATCATTGTTCTGAATCAGTTCGCAGCGGTTGTCGTTGGTGAGGATGGCAATGATGTCAGGATATGCTTCAGGGTTAGGCTGAAGACTGTTGATCTCACAGCCTACACTGAAAGTGTGTGATGGTGTGGCAGCTTCTTTCTACAGACATAGACAGAGCAGTCAGTATGGTAAATCACTCATTTCTCTATTGACAGACACACACCTGCTGAACGATATCATGAACATTGTATGTCAGGAGTGTACCACCGAGCACAGCGACAAACAATTGAAGCTGATCTGCGGATAAACTGACATGATTAACTTTGCCTTGACTCACAGCCACCTGAATGACATGGTCGAATTCGGCAATCTTGCCCTTTTGAGTCTGATAGATGGTTTCCCTCATCTTTTGACTTTGCCCGAGACAGAAGCCTGTGGCAATGTTGACAGTGTTGAGTGACACCTATGCATTTCTAAGACGGACCTACTTACCATTGGCAGTAGCAGCAATGAAATAACCATAACTACTTGAACATGCTAGTAGTGATATTTGGTTCTTGGTTTGAGCTACTTGAGCATCTGGAAGTTTGATCTTAACATCGGGTACAAGACTCTTGATTTCGAAAAACTAGAGATGTGTGTCAGTTCGGCTTTCATTGAAACGCCAATCAAAGCATTGACTAATTTACACTGGCATCTATTTGTTGTCCTTCTTGGGATGTATCGAAGGTATCCTCAGCTTCGTTCAAAGCACCGAATGGGTTGGTATCTGACATGGTGTGATGGGTTTCGATAGGCGTAAACGCGATGTTGGTTAAACAAAACAAGAAAAAGAAAAATGGTGTCTTGATGGGATTCCCGCGTTTAGAATGATGTTCGGGGTAGGGTTATCTCTCCGCTACCTGTGTCAATGCTGTCATTTTTGGAACACCATATACTTTACAGTAGGATGTATTCTAGGAGGAACAGATCCTATGCGATTCAGGATTCATAGACTCTGGAACACTACAGATACATACTGAATGATGATTAGAGTCTATCATAATATAAAATTGAAGAAGAAAAGGCTGGCTCTATTGTTATTACTAATTGAATTTTGGATAGCACATACTAAATCATCATCGCTTAATCAATCATTTCGTTTTACTGTTAAAGAGTCAAAGCATCAAGTTTTGTATACTTCAATATAGATTATAAGAATTCAATTGCCAGTTCAGCTAGAACTATGCCATGTATATCACACTGGCATGTCAAAATACAATGTAAAACTGAATCTCCCAAGGAGTTTCGCTTTTTTTAAGAATACTGTTCGCTATGCTAGGTTTCATAGCATGATAATACATTAAAACACAAATATATCTACTATATATCCAACAAACGAAACGTAAGTTATTATTAGCATGATTTACTCAACAGACTTAAGAATGATAGCTTATAGGTTTTAGTGTGAGACCTTGCTAAGATTTACTATTTTCATCAAAGCGGTTGCTAATTGTTCTGCGATTATTACTGAGAGCTTGAAACTCGCTATCTAAATTTTCCATAAGACACTATCAATATCATTCAGAGGTGAGCAATCAGTAGTTTGAACTGGTGTAGCCGAGAAATTGATTAGAAGAATGTGATTTTAACTGATATGTGAAAAACCTACTTTTGGATCAAAACTTGCCAATTTCAAGTTTATGGCATTGTTTGCTTTGACGAAGCCATAAATGAATGAATAAGCATTCAAGCGATTGTCCATTATAGCCTCAAAAATTGAAAAATGCCCTGCTGGTTCTGGAGACACTGTTGCTGTTGACATCATTTGAGAAACTAAAAGCGATTCGAGCTGTATTTGGTGCATACGGTACTCTACTTGGAAAATACAGTACTCTGTTTGATAATGTTAATTTTCAAGTTTTAGGAGCTTTTCGCTTTTCGCTTTAGTCTTTGCACTTACTAAACATCATACAGCCCTGAATACGCCATAAAGTCATACCAGAGGCACAATCGCAGCTCTGCGGCTTCGTTCCTACTGTTATTGGCTTACCCATACAGGGATCAACATGGTCATGTAATTCACAGCTTTCTATTTAAGTCTTCAATAGCATTTGACTGACATATTGCCATTTTTTGTATCTCTGAAAGAGACGTATTGACCCTTTCTTCGACACTATCCCCTAGATTGCCAGCATCTATATTATATACTCTATTATTTGCAGTGAGAATTGCAGCTTCCTGCTGATTTCTTTCAGCTGCAGATAGAGGGCGAGGATGTTGGGCAGGTACAGCATGACAAGCACTATTGCTTGCCGAATAGTTTTTGACAAATTTTCGATGATCGCTTAATCGCTTCTTTTGATATTTTATAGCGAGCTCTACAGGCTTAACGTTGAGAATACCGCTTTGTTGTTTCTGCTTTCGTTTATTTCTCTGGTTGCTAAGCATGTTCAAAAATCAAATGTATCTTTTTGGCAAGTAGAAAGTTTTTAGAGTAAAAATAAAATGACTGTTACATCAGGGATATCCGTCAAATGGCTCGCCAAATGACCCGTATGTGTACATGATTCTGCTAAAATCTGGCTCAATCATTTAATAATCATCCAATTTTTTTTTTTCTTTTTTCATTTATTATGGAATGCCTTGGAATCAGCTCAGTGCCTTGGATTGCACCGCTAGGAAATAGCCATCCAAAACTTTCTTTTGCCGCTTGGCTAGATTGCAAGCTTGCAAACACTCAAATGGTAACAACTACTTTCCACAACTTCACTCGGGATGCAAGTTTGATAAACTTGAATCTGTGTTATGTAAAGCTTGTGCATGAAGGCATGTTAAGTACCGTGACAACCATCAGGCAAAGACTATAAACAGAGTAAAATTTCTGCTTGGCACTGAAATTAAAGTGTCCAACTCTACAGCTTGGCCAACATAGTTCCCCTAGTTTAAACTATAGCTCGCTATCACAAATTAGATAAGAACATTATATATACCACTTGTTCTGTTGAGTCTCTGCTTTTAGACCTCATGGCTTTTGCAAAAGCGAAAAAAAAAAACTGGCTCAAACTACAAATTGATATACTGGGAGGCTCAAATCGCAGATAGATCCACTGCAACGGCTCAAATGTATAG
Organism: Mucor ambiguus; assembly: GCA_000950595.1. Lineage (NCBI taxonomy): Eukaryota > Fungi > Mucoromycota > Mucoromycetes > Mucorales > Mucoraceae > Mucor > Mucor ambiguus. Next base: position 37,081 of record DF836346.1, read on the forward strand.
TTGTTCCAATGCAGCAGCTCTAATATAAGATTAACCCTATAAAACGACTCAAACATGAAACTGATCTACGACAACAGCTCAAATGAGAGATCGATCCACTACAGAAGCTTGAATATAAGGTTGATCCATTGCAATAGCTCAAATGACAAATTATTACCATAAAAGGCAATTTTGTTGGCGGGAGTTTTGCTTCAATTATTAAATCATTGATTACTACAAAAAATTAATAATAAAGACATATTCATATCTTGATAATATTTTATATTTCAAACACAAATATTGCGTCGTAAATTTTCTCTAACTTGAGTGAATAACGAAAGAGAAATAGATATAGTGAAAAAGTAAAAATTTCCTTGGATTTTAAGTGCAAGATGTTCTTACCAATTAGTCTACGAGCAAGAAAATGGCTGTCGGAAATTCAAATAATTTTGGCATTGAAACGATACCTTCGCCTAATGTTAGAGAAACAAATGGTGAGACCTATTGCCAATCAAGGCACAGTTTCAACTGATACGTACCATAGATACTTTTTTTACGTTTTGCTATTTCCAACTCTTTTTCCGTACAACAAATACCTAAAGAAAATGCACTGAAAAGCATGTTGTACGCCTTAAATTTGACCAAGAAGGGAGCTCTAATGCTGGCTTCGTAGTGCTTTAAGCAACTAAAGGATATTTATACATCTGCTATGCATAAGAACAGCATAGCACACCATGATGGCAATGTTCATCCTCATGATAGTAGCGCAACGGAAGGATCGAGATTCTTCTACGAGCACATTTGATGACAGTCCAAGATTTTAGCAGCACGACAGTCTGAAAATTTTGCTTTATATGAGAAAACCAGCCCGTATTTCCATTTTAATTCTTTTATCCTTTTTGTCTTGTTTCTTTCCAGCTACAATGTCTGAAAAGTATAAAACCCTCAAAGTCAAAGAACTCCAAGGTAAACCGCATATATACAAGCGCCACATCATCTAAACAAAGCATTTGTGATGATATAGAGCTGTTGCAAAAAAATGACCTTTCAACCACTGGTAGAAAAGAAGATTTGATCGCAAGACTAGTCAAAGACGATGAGCGCAAGGCATTAGAGAACTTGGAGAAAGAGTTTGAACTGGATGGCGATTTTGATGAATCCAAAATCAACCTGTAAGTTATCAAAAAATGACACACTCGCACATACATATTGTTCATACCAATACATGAAACTTGCAGAAGCGATATTCCTACCGACGATATTTTTGCACTCGAGAAATTACCCTTAATTGAGAAAGAAAGTGTATTATCTGATGACGATGATGACGTTGACTTCATCTTTGAAGACAAGAGGCCAGCCAAATTCAAGGCAACCTCTGTGTCTTCTACACCAACGAGTACTGCGGCATCGCCTGTGAGCTCCACTACTTTTGTCGCGGCGAAAACTGCTGAATCTATTGTCAAACAAACAGTGACACCCAAACAGACGACGCCCACATCCAGTGCTACCTCCAATACAAACGCCACTACTACTACTACTACTACAACGACTACAACGACCACGATGAAAGCTACAGTCTCATCTTCGTTCAAGTTTACACCCATCACATTTGACAAGAAACCAGCCACTACTAGCGCTTCTGAAGCTATAGCCCCTCTTGCTACAATCACTCCGTCCAAACCCAAGGCTACACCTGCTGTTACCAAGCACACACCCTCACCAACGAAGACATTGGACGATAAAGTAGAAAGGCTAAGACTAGAAGCAGAACGTCGATTGGAAAGATCAAAGCGTTTCGGAGTGAAATTGGATGAAAAGGAAATGAAAGAGATTAGAGCTGCTCGATTTGGCATTCAACCTGTTACTACCATTACACCAGCAGCAGCAATAACAACAACTAATACAAAAGCCTCCAAGGCCACGACTTCAACTACCTCAAAAGATAAAAACACAAATGTCAAGGACGTTGATAGTAAAAAGAAGACACAGGTTGATTCACAACAAGAACGTTTGAAAAAGCGTGCTGCACGATTTGGAATGTCTGAAGATAAGGTAGAGGAAAGGGAACCACCGGCAAAGAAAGGAAACAACAAGCGCAGAAAGAAGGCCATGTCAGCGACAATTGCAAAAGAGTCTCCAGTTAAGACGGTTCAGAACGGCCGAGTCACCAAACCAAAGCTAACGACACCTACTGCTGTAAGCAAGAATAGCAACAACAACAACAACAACAGCAACAAGAACATCACAGTCAATGTAACCAAAAACAATGTGTTAAATAAGAAACAAAAGAATGTAAATATGTTAAACAAGGAGGGTATTATCTCACAAAACAAGAAGGATATCATCAACCAACGAAAAGTGAACATGGCCAACATCAATAGCAACATCAATACCGCTCCTCTTGTGAATAATGGTAGAGTGATTACAATTGCGCCAAAAATTAATACAACAGCAGCACCAGCACCTATAAATACCCTGAAACGAAAGTGCAACGAAATCAATGCCGCACCCGCAAGAAAAGGCAGACGTGTGGTGATCAATCCAGATCTGCATCCAAATCAAAGAAAAGTAACCATTGCACCTGCTCCTTCTGCCACCGCTGCTGTTACAGCACCCAAGGCAACACAAAATGGCAGATCAAGAAATAGCAATAACAGTGCAACTAGAAAAAGAGGTTCCGGAAGCCGTCAACGCAACAAGAATAATAATAGTGTAAGTATGCTCATGTGTGGAGAAATCAAATTATTCTAATACAGTCGTGTAACCATAGCAACCTGTGCCATCTCCTGTAATTACTACACCTCAAAATCAAAGACGCAATAAGCGAAGTCGTCAATATTAGATTTCAAGAGTTTTATACCTAAATCATTAAAAAAAAATTGTACCAAGCCTGCTTTCTCTCATACCAACATAGACTTTTTATCTTTTTAAGCTTTGAAAACAACTGCATCATCCACTTATATCTGAATGAAATAAATTATTGCAGTGCAGACAGGTTGCTCCCGTTAATAAGGCCGTCCATGATAAACAGGTATATGACCGAGAATTATCCACTGAGGAGTGTATTCAGTGATATCATAACATAATAATTTTTTATAAGTGTACACTTCTGTTGTATTTAAAGTCCTTAAATTGTCACCTAATAATAAGGGAGAGGATAGAAAGACTGGAGGATATAGAGGAAGCTCAGACTATTGAATCAAAAGGACAGTTGTGAGTCTAAGTTGGCGAGGTTACGATGAATGGAGTACATGACGGTAGATGGGATGAAAGGGACGTGCTGGAAGGCTTGGCGGTAATGTGCTGACCAGATGGCCTGTTGAATGCAAGCAAAGGTTAGGAACACAGATAATGCAGGAAAGATTTCATGGGATGAGCGGTCAATATCAAGGCGAAAGTGGAGAATAGCAATGTACTCCTCGTACGCGAAGTGAGAGAAGTGAGGTGAGAGGTAGAAAGAGAAAGTATGTCGCCAGACTGCCAATTTGGAGGGACAGGAGAAGGGGAAATGTTCGCTGTCTTCGATGGTGGTAGAGGATGTGGACATAATATAATAATAATCCTGACAACTCTACTTTGCAACCCAAATTACGAACCGGACTTATAAGCCTTTCACTTACGTTTGCTTTGTATACGGGATAATGATTGTATTAAAGCGTCTAGGAGGGAACCCTTGAACAGTTTACTGTTCGTAATGTCTTCACCGCTCTCTTCGAAAAAAAACCCCCCCTAAGCCTTGACGAGTCAGTAAACGGTGCCGATCGAGACAATAATAAAAGTATGCGGTCATGTAAATATACTACTCAACACTGCTACAAATGTCTCCTTCGAGGACGAAGATGAAGGGGATGCCATTGATATTAAAGCCGATAACAATAGTGCCGCTAATGCAGGTGAATCTAAAGTCATTAATAATGGCCATGCCAAGCAAGAGGCTACAAATGATGTTGCCTTACCTCCAACTGCAAATTACAGCGAAATTCGAATACATTCGAGACATAATTTCTCACGCTAGAAGCTGTTTTAGACCTTCAGAATAGCACCAAACAAATGCTTTTATCTAGCACTAACTCACTGACACCTTCGCTCAACTTTTCTTTGGAACTAAAAAACATCATCAAAAATTCATCAAAAAGCATGAGGTACCCCTCATACTTTT
>DF836346.1:44560-55102 GCA_000950595.1 Mucor ambiguus
AGCAAAAAACGGCTTCATGATGTTTCCAAAAGCTATTAAACAAGGTATTGCGAATAAAAAAGCACTACTACATAAAAGAGACATTCAAAGACTCTAGATATTGTTAATTTTGTGATATAAGTCAATGGCCCGTGCAGCGCAAGCCTTTCCTCATCTCGGGTGGTTTCCTGACCTACGCGAAAGTAGCTCTCTTTGGAGGTGTCCTTTGCCATGACGATCAACAAGTCTCAGGGGCAGTCGATCACTAAGGCGCAAACTTAAGGAATCAAGCAGGTACATAGGTCGAACATTAGCTGGAGAAATGTTCCCATATTACTGTGCCCGGAAAAGACGTTCAAGTGTTTGGCTAAACTGTCTGTATTACTCGTTTTCTCTATGAATACTTTTTTTGAGGTAACCGTAGTGGGTATACTTCTTAAAGCAAAGTGTATCCAAAGTGGCGAGTGGCCTCGATAATTGAAGAATTTTATCTGAAGTTCCGATTGAAGAGAGGGCCGAGTCCAGAGCAGGGCACATAATGCGGCTCCAATATCATACTTAGTAACGCCTGATAAACAACTAAACACGAAAATGGGACTACAGTACTGTACTTATAGAGAAAACGAATAATACAAACAGTTTAGCCAAACACTCGGACGTCTCTTTCGCGCACAGAATGTTACATGTAAAACGTTTCACGGTATATATTATGTTTGGCTGATTGTAATGATAAATGAGAAGCAATCGCGATTTTCCTTCTTCTGATTACTTCTTTTTCACAAAATATCATGTCTCGAGAAAAGAAATCTGACGAAAGTGATGATACTGCACCATATGCTAGTGATGACTTGAAAGCAGAAGTTTCGCCCTCCTTGAACGATCTGTTTTCTAATGAGAAACCAAAAGCAACAAAAAGATACATCAGCAGATTTCCTTTTGTCACTTGGACGCTAGTGTCAATCATTGGTATCGTATTCTGTCTCATTCACTCACATCAAGACTCATTGTGGCAATGGACAGGAGATACGGCGTCTGATGCTCAATCTCTACAAGCCAAGGTTGTGATTTCTATCTTCTCGGCTATTATCGGTGGGTGTTTAGTGGCTCTATTATCAAAAGCATTAGTTTCTGTTTCGTTTGTCCTATTGCGCTATCGTGGAGCAAGCCTCTCTCATTTGGCAACAGTGATTGAAGGGTATACCCCTTCTCGTATTCCTATATTAGCAGTAGAAGGAGGATGGGCTAGTAGCATTATCATCATTTTTATAATGGCTGTCAGCGTTACTACAAAACAGACGGCTGTTGTGTCCATGGGTGTTGATTTTATGTCTACAAATAGTACCAAGCTCTCATACACAAAAAACTACACCAGTTGTGGAACACCCTTAGGTGCAAGCACCGCCAATACCATGGCGACCACTGTAAGCACTCAAATCTTTAGTGCATTACTGAATCCTAATGATTCATTCACAAATGAATACTATGATTCATCTATCCCACTTGGGCTCGTTGGTTTATCTCGATTTGAAAGAGTGTTGCCTTATGCAGAGACTTCGTGTGTGCAATTTAATTCAAGTAAAGGTCTATGGCTGAGCGGTGCTCCTCCCGTAACTGGCTCAGGCTATACTTGGCAAACTAAAGTGACCTTACCGTTTACAAATATGGCAGAAGATTTTTGGATTAATTGCACAATTAGATCAGGGTGGGCAAAGGCTATATCAACTTGCCATAATACAAAATGCGAGACGGCACGTACCTCTGAAAATATCACATCCTATGAAAACGGAGGAAATGGCCTGTCGCTGTTTTTTGAATTTCTATTTGGAAACTATATGCCCAGTTCATCATCAAGCAACAATCTCGTTGTCACTTGGCTTCTGGGAGGAGATGTTTTAAGGAAGCTCTACACCAGGGGTGACATTCTACCAACTACCCCTACGGTAGAATCGATCTCAAATCGCCTCGCTCTCTTGGGCACTGTACTAACTCGAGTAGTGTGCGATGTGAATTTAGCTGATGAAGAATACGCAATCCCGGACTCACCAATAACATCAAACTACATTGATCACTCATACTACCACTACAGGTTACTATGGGCTTGGCCATTTTATCTTCTTGCTGGCTGTATCTTTTTCCTTTGGGCGCTATGTATGATGGCAATGTGGATAGCACCAGAGAGTCGAGTTTTATCCACTGACTGGCTGTTGCGTCAATACATTTTGAGATATCAAGACGGTTATCTCGCTGAACAGCAACCATTGCAAGCTCATTGTGGTGCAAAGTATCAGGTTTTCGATGACAACGCAAATGATGATAGTGGCAATATTGTAATCTCTAGAACAGAATCGCGCAAATCGGATAGATATGATAGAGTATCACAGCATAAGCAGTACTAACCTCTGTAATGGCACCATTATATACTTGATTCAAAAATTGGTATACGGTCCTCAGATAATGTGGATTCAAACAAAATAAAAACGCTGGTTGCTTTATTTTCAACAAATGTAAAATTATGATAGTTAGGAAGGGGGGATATGGAAATAAGACTAGTACTAAATTGTGAGAGTAAGATATACATTTACAGTGACATAAATAATTAAGAAATTATGCATTCTTCAGACTGTCTTCTGCCATTGATGTGGCGCTTTTTCTTTTCATCTTTTCCAAGGGATCTCGTTGCTAATGCCTTGTGCCTCAAGGTACCAGGATCGATCTTGTGCTGTTGTTGTAATGATAAAGTGTGCGATAGCAAGGCCTGATTGCCATTGAGTGCTTGTTCTTCTTGTGGCGTCAATCCAAGTGCTAGTGCGTATTGACGAATACTTTCTGCGTCCTCTGGTTTGAGATGCACTGGAGTTGATTTGCGAATACTGTTACCCTTTGTGCTAGGTAACGTTCTTGAAGGGTCATGAGATTTACGGCTACGATTGTAGATTTTAGCAGAGAAAACCCACTACTTCAAGCGTTAATAAGTTTGCAACCAATCCTTATGAACAACAGACTTACATCGTAGGAAGGTTGCTGTTCATTGACCTTAGGAGGACATGAAAATGCTGATTTTTTACAATGCTCATGACAGATAAGAGCGCACACTTCACAAAAGATGGATTGTGCAGTCATTAGATCACCACACACTTTACATTCGACTACTGCTTGGAAAGGTTAGTTTCTCTGCCTTTAATTTGGAGGTTGCGGGTTTTACCTTTACCAAAGGAGGTATGGATGAAACGATGTGTGATATAGTCTTCTTCATCTCGCAGGCCAAGAGGTACTTTGAGACGTTCAATTTGCTGTTCCGTATCTTCATCTTCATCATCATATAGCGTCATTTGGCTTTCGCCCATATCGATACCACTGCTGTTTCTCAAAGTCATGTTACTTTGATCCATTTCATCTTGTTGAGATTGATCCTCATCTGCTGTATCACAAGGATGCACTTGCTGGGGGTGGTTACGCAAGTAGCTTGACAAGTCATGAGAGTAAGTTTCGGTCTTTTTGATGCGCTGTTGGTTTTGCAAAATCCAAGGATGTTGCTTTAGTTCTGTAGCAGAGGGGCGAGATTCAGGGTCTTTTTGGAAACACGCCTCCAAAAAGTTTTTCATATCAGAGGAAATATTCTCTGGTAATGGTGGACATTGGTCTTCAACGATACGGAACATGGCAGACATGGCAATCATGTCGGCATAGGGCGGCTTTCCAGTAACAAGTTCGACCAATGTACACCCTAAAGACCATATATCGGATTTGGTAGAAGCCCCTTTCAATTCAATGACTTCAGGTGCCACTGTAGTTCAAAAGCGTTAGTATCAAGCAATTATCCAATATACTATTCCAGCCAACTTACTCCAATTGGGCGTGCCTGATACGGAACCTGCATCAGCTCCTTTGATCTTCAAATTCAGGGACACACCAAAATCGGTTAGTTTGACATCACCTGTTTTAGTAGTCAATATGTTGGCAGCTTTGAGATCACAATGAACGACTTGGTTCTGATGAAGGTATTCGAGACCGTTGAGGATCTTTATACAGAAAGAAGCTACCAATTTCTCAGGAAATGCCCCAAATGCTTTTAGTGTTGACATGAGAGATCCATTTTCTGCAAATTCCAGAATTATATTGACGCTATGCTTGCTCTGTATGAAGCCCAAATAGCGGATGACGTTTGAATGAGACAAGGTTTTGAGCAGGGCTACCTCTTTCTACAAATTGCCATCCAACAGGTTAGCATTTGAACATCAAAAAAGGGAGAATATTCCTTTAAGGGAAAATTGTATATTTTACCATCATTTCTTGATCTAGCTCACCATTTTCGAACAAGAGTCGTTTGACAGCAACAATCTCTCCTGTTGCTAAATCAAGCGCACGATACACTGAACCAAATTGACCTTTACCAATGCAGTTACCCAATTGCTATTACAAGCCATGTTAATATGAATAAAGTACGACATGAAATGTCATTTACATAATGCGTGGTTGTTTGATCATCTTTTGTATGCAAAAGCAATCTCTCTTCCTTGTCGTCTTCAGTAGGTGATTTAGCCAAAATTTCGTTGGCTGTTTCTCGATATTGACGATCCAGTTTATGGCCTAAACTTCCTCCCTTCACAACAGGTGTTGTCACCTCTTCTTTCATCATTTCCAATTCTGCTCGTTTCTTGGAAGAGCCTGAAGCATTGGCTCCATTTGTATTGTTACGATTGGGAAAAGTGTTACTTTGTCGTTTGGTGCGCTCTGCTGGAGAAGATAGTCGACGATTCTGCTTTTTTTGTTGTTGTTGTTGGTGGTGGTGGTGATGCTGGTTGGTCATGTCTTCCAAGATATCCTTTGATTTGTTGCGAATAGATGCGTTTTTAGGTGTTTTCGGTAACATGGCAGAAACAGAAGAGTTTACCGATGATATGGATGAGTGTGTGGCCATGGGGTCCAATGGTGGTAAGTCATGGTTGTGATCATCATATCGAGGAGGAAGACGTAGTGGTGATTTTGGGGGTCTTGAAAAACTATTGGAAGTAGGCGATGAAGGCGTTGTGCGAGACATTTTGTGGTACTCATAATCGTCGTCATGGTCAAAGGTGTCTGAGGGAGCTGTGTAGGTAGATCGAAGACCTGCCTTACGAGAAGCAACAAGTGCATCTCTATTCAATCGAAGTCTTGATTCTCCACCTCCTGCTGCTTTTTCTCCTGTCCCAGAAGAGGAGAAATCACCAAAAATATCTCGTACATCTCGGTATTTGGTCGATTTTTCTTCCTCTTCTTCTTCCTCATCATGATTTAAATGTTGGTCTATATATACTACATAAGCATTCGAGGTCGTGCTTCCATGTCATGACTATTTACCGCTATTTCGGTCGTTTTTATACGTATTCTTACTAGACGAACGATCTTCTGAGTGTTGGCCAGCAGCAAACTCGTTAATTTCATTGTTTTCACTATGAGTGTCTTCATCTTGATCTGTTTGATCTTGAAGCTGTTGCTTCTGTAGTTCATGTTGATGCTGTGCTGCTGCGATCTGTTTTTCTGTAAGACGAGATATCGCTAAGATTGTGTGAATGACCTGTTATTATACAAGAATTTAGTATTTAAACGAGGAGAAACACACAGATGAGAGTAAACAGTAATAATTCAGGGGTAAATATAGTTTACTATTAGACAAAAAATAAGGAGAACCAATACTTACAGCTGTCATGTCTTTGGCTTCAAACAAATCTATAGTCTCGAACAATTGCGCGCTATTCAGCCCAAGCTACATTTATAAAATTGTTAATAAGAAGCTCTCCTGATTTGTGCTGTGTATTTTTTATTTTGCTGCTAATGCTTATCCTCCCCTCTTTCCCATGACGGGTATAAATATTTACCTGTCTAGCTCCTTGCAAAAACCGAGTGATATTGTCCATCTAAATTGAATTGCACGGATCAATAAGTGTTCAACACATTACCTAGATGACATACCTTGATGAATGATAAATCTCTTTGGCCAACTTGTTTGATTGTACCAGGTTTAAGTTTATTTACAAGACTACAAGTTGAACATAGTCAATACATATGCCTACACAACAACACACAGACTCCCCTATTTTTCCCTCCTTTTCTCTCTTTTCCTCTTTGATCTCCTATGTGTATACATTACTTGCATAACAAAACACCGTCTTTCAGTTCTTGATGTAGCTGATGATTTAATGATAAAGAGAGATCCAATGTGGAATTAAGATAATCGATGGCTGCTTGTTCGTCTTGCCGAAATTGTTCTTGTTTCATGCGATCAAATAGCAGATCTGCTCCGCTTTTTGATCTAGCAATACGTGGGGTTGCATAAGATGAGGCTGCCATTGCAACTAATGCAAAACTACTAAATAATGTGATAAGTGCCACTGTGTGTAACCGTTGAAAGAGTGTCGATATGTGCTACACACGATAGAGTAGCAATCAGCAAAAGTATAGGGTGATGAAAAAAGAAACAAGAAGAAAAAGTAAAAATAATAGAAAGGAAAAGAGAACCGGCTCATTTCTTTATAATATGCATTTATTATCTTAATTTATCGATGGAAGCGCATAGTCAACTACTATTATTATACAAATGACTACATTCACTCTATATTTGTTTATTTTGGGCAATCATAGTAGTTGTTTCTAATGGAAATGTGATTCATAATAGGAGCTCAAGGAAAGGGAGAAACCCTCAAAAAGGAACGTGTCTAGTATAAAACATCATTTACTTTGCTCTTAACGTATCAAAACCTGATGTTGATAGGAAAAATACAGGTTGTCGACTTGCGATGCCTCTTAAAGTCTCATCAGCATGAAAAAGTAAGTACACCCTAAGACGACGCATAGAGCAGTGTCTTAGATGTAGCTATGCTACCCCTTCAGTAAGATTAGTAGTAATATATACATACAAATGATGAATATGCTGTTTTATTAATATATTACGAGTAATTAAAAGCATTTTCTCCAGACCTTGAGTGGATATGAAGGTAGAGTTCGCTGCATTCGAAAACAATCCTGCATAACGCGTAGATGATGTTTATGTATGTATAGACACTTGTGACAACAGCAAGAAACAGTAGCAGCAGCAGTACATTGTGCATACAGGATCTGCTTAGTTATATCGGTCATGCAAATACATACAATGTCAATAATGGCAAAAGTGCGGCAACAAATATAGATGCCACACTAGTCCGTTAATCCAAGTTGTGCCATTTCCTGACATTTCTCAAGGCCCTATTATGAAAAGGAGCAATCATTGACTAAGAACTGGTATACGCTGATGACAATGAGGGCTGTCAACTACTCACTTTCTTGTCAAACATGAATACGGTTCATGATGAGGCAAGTGGAGTAATGGGTAGTCAAGAAGATCTGCTATCATCACATCAAATTCTAATTTTTATACCGAATATAAGTGTCAATTTGCCTTTTTAGAGTAATTTTCATTATGACAGAGAGCAAGAGAATGTGAATACTTACCATTTTGACGTCTCTTTCATACAATGATTGGTCTACAGTGCTAACTACCCAAGAAGAAGGAGTCTGTGGATCTATATACCTTTTTTCTGGTATGAATCATACAAAAAATTTGGCGTGTTCATTATCGTTTGCATCATTTTCAAGTTACTTACCCTTGTCGTTGTCGTCAAATAGGCGTTAAAAACAGAATCACAGACAAATGCTTGTATATACTACTATATCTGTTCTATCTTGACCACTTTGAATGGGTTGAACAATCATTAGAGCAACGAAATGCCTAGTGTTGGTACTAAACCCTAACGTTGAAGGCGCTATCTCATCAGCATTAGCTCCAAGCTCCTACTCCTTAAGACAATAACAGCCAAGACAGCCTATAGGGTCTACCCATCATCAATCATCAAGTACCTCTACATCAAATTTTTCCTGACTAAATATTTGCATTCGTGCGATCAGTACTATCTCCCTATCTCGCTCATGACTTGTCAAATCACTGTATAAATATCAGATACTACATTATGCCATTTCTGATATTCAAGTTACTGAAATTTACGCAAACCATGCTCTTGTACTCACTGGTTTATGAAGAAGGGTATTCAAAGATACGCTTGGTTCACATACGACACCAGAAAATATGACAGCGTATTTAGATGAAAGCTTTCGGCACGAAATACGAGAAAAGAAGCTCAAATGACTTAAATGTCTACAGTTGTATGGCTTTTAATGCGAGTACAACTCCAGTCGGCTTTTCACAGTTGCGTCTAACTGAAAAAGTGTATGAATTCATTGACTATCCAAAGGCAATTGGGCCGTGTAGAAATTATGTCGATGAAAACTGTACTAAACAAGGCATTGGTGGTAAGTTATGGTCCAATGCATAGCTGAGGCAAAAGAAATGAATAAGAAGACCATGTGGCTCAGCATGTGGGAATTCAATACTGCTGCTGTTGCGTTTTACAAAAGCAAAGGCTTGAGGGTTGGAACTCGTATATTCAAGATGGGAAGTCAAGATGTCGATGATGTGATGATCTTAAAATTTCAGAGGCACCTATGTACTATACAAAATGCAATACAAATCGTTCAGCAAAATTCTTGATCTGTGGTTATGAATCTGTCCTAAAGCTCATAAACAATTACAAGAGCTGTAATCTCAAAGTGATTTAAATTTCCACATTTGGTGCTGAAATAACACTTCCATGTTTCTGGTCAAGCTGGCCTGCTGTAAATCTCTTTCTCTCCTGGCTCCGAGCCATAGTTTTAACTTTCCAGTGCAACAAAATTGTCTGACTAAGTCTTACCATTAACCATTTGAGTCTAATTTGCAAAAGTATTTGTTCGTCAGCTTGCTTAGAATTGAGTTTTTACTTTACAATGTGGGATAAACTATCTATAAAACAGCTATTAATTTACAACTTCAAAATCATGATGTGATCAGTATCTTCTTGCTCTCCAATCTTGAAAACGTGAGATCCGACCTTGTAGAAGCCCTTGTTGGTGTAGAATTTGATAGCATTAGGATTGAATTCCCAAACGCCGAGCCACATGGTCTTCTTATTTAACTCATTTGCTTTAGCAAGACAAGCTGCCATCAGCTTGCTACCAACGCCTTCTCCGGAACAGTTTTTGTCAACGTAGATCCTTTGTAATTCGATTGCCTCTGAGTCTCCAACGAAATCGTACACCTTTTCATTCTGACGCAGCTGAGCGAAGCCAACAGGAGTCTTGTTTTTATCAAATGCCATGTATGTGTATACCTTGGGATCGTTCAATTCCTTTTCTTGGATTTCCGGCTTGTAACTTTCATCTAAATAGGCTTCCATGTTGTCTGGAGCATTATCAGAGCTGAACGTATCTGCAAATAATCTTCTACCCAAAGCGGAGAGTGTTTGAGCATAGCTTGCATCAATGTGAGTTACTTGGATTTCAGACATGCTTGGTGATCTGAAGTGAAGTGTCAGTTGAGCATCTTAAAACTTTTATATGTTTAGTGTGACAAGCTATTACCTAAAAAAAACTGATAACGATGTAGATTGATCCGTTCCCTCGGTCAACCTCTACTTTATATGGTTCAAGCCAAAAGTATGAGCTGTTAAGTAGCCTCCATGAACCAAATATTTTATAATAGTATAAATCACAAGGCAAGAAGCATGTGACGAATGCACACTCGAAATGATGGTAGCTCTTCAAGTTGCTCTTCAAGTTGCTCTTCGAAAGGGTCTTTTCTACAAAATGTGGCCAAGAGATTGCTTTCCAGCGGATGCACCTTTGCGTCATTTAATACAGCAAAATTTACCAAAAAGCCGCGCTTCAAGATTTGGTGGTACATAAAAGAGGACATACTATTTTGGGCTTCAATCAAGTTAATCAAGGTAATGTTTTAATGGTCAAGAAAAGCAGTGCGATTATGTAATCTGAGCAAAACAGATCAAAATATGTCGATTTACATTGTGAGTTAATCAGACAACAGCTATTGGCAATGCCTAATACATACAATGCCTGTAAGAAATCTTTATCGTGCACATACCTGGCTTAATAAATCATTATTGACAGGATCTGCTCTTGAATATTGGTGTTTTACAAGCTATGCACGGATTGCTACTCTTGATGTCTGTATCTCTTGCACTAAATGTTTACAATAACGTAAATGGCCAGTATTTTACAGCTGCAGTACTTAAGAAGCTATATGTTTGTCATCCAAAATCCCTATGTATACCATGTTTACCTTGTAAATCGATCATTTAATGTATGTGGTATTGAAAAAAAATAGAATCTGGTGGCCATTTACACCATGTGAACTAATATTAAAGAACTAGCTCTACTCAGCTGTCCCTATATCACGTACCGTTTTACGATTGCAGTTGGCACAAATTTGAAAATTATTTAAAGTTTGAATATACATAAATTAGACCTACACTCGATGTATACAATTTGAATAGGGTAGTAGTTTTACATTCTACATTAGGTTGGCTTTGGAAGAGCAATTTGATCCAATTAAGTCTACCTGATAAAACGATTTTAAGAAAAAACTAGCCGTTTGATCTCGCTACGCTCCATGACGGCGTCGCCCTGCGGGTTTCATTTAAATTAAATGGGGGAGGGGGG
>DF836346.1:85229-97049 GCA_000950595.1 Mucor ambiguus
AGGGAAAAAATGTGTGCGCGCGTAATACACAAACGCTAATTTAGTGGCATTGCATCCTTTTGAAGAAAGAAAAAAGAGAGATGTTTTGATTTCTACTGAAAAAGTACGGGTGGCAATACACTGATAATGCGGGTTGATGACAATCACATCCTTCTCCGAGCATACACAGTTGTATGTGCCTAATTTCATTTTGGCTCTGTAGTAGGAGAGCATGTATGTAGATGGCCGATGAAAATGAAATAAATGATGATGACAGACATTTTAATTTTCGCCAACATTTTCTTTATTATTATTGTGATTATTTCTTGGGTGGGATAATAGTAAGCAGACAAAAGAGATAGATAGATAGATAGATATATACCAAAATAAATATGAGAGAGAGAGCAAGGCAGCTGCAAGAAAAAGAGAGAAGGGTTACAGGAATAAGAGGGTATAAGCAAATCAATAGACGTTGTTACTACTACCAGTAGTAGCAATAGTAGGATGAGGTCTGTAGAAAGCAGATGGTTTTGATGATGAGGAGTTAGGGTAGTCCAATTTGATTTCATTCTCATTATTCAATAATGCCTGAATGGTGTTCATCTTGGGAGACGAGTTGGAGCAAACGGAGGAAGTAGTTGACGTAGACGATGAGTCAGATAAAGAGGGTTGGTAGTTGTGTGGAGGAGCAAGACGCACATTGGATTGCTGTGGTTGTTGCTGAACTTGATCAAACTTTCTCTTGCGTGATTGACCGTAATGATAGCCGCTGCTGCTAGTATCGTCATGTTGGTATTCGCCGTAATACGGACCGGAATGATGAGCTTGCATATTCCGTTGTTCAACTGGTACAAAAGCGGATTTTTGATGATACGGCTGATGATGGTATGGATGGTATTGTTGCTGTTGCTGTTGCTTTAATAAGATTTGCAAGATATCTTCAATAACACCAAGGCGAGCTTCAATGGCTTGAATGGTGGCATTGGGTTTATCATTGGATGGTTGCTGTGGTTGAGATTGTTGTTGTGTAGTGGGTTGGTAATAGCGAGGAAGAGGAGCTTGCTGCTGCTGCTGCTGATGTGATTGCGATGTGGCAAGACAAGTGAGAGGAGGAGAAGTGCGGGCGGCAGATGAAGAAGAGGCAGCCAGTGGACGATTGTTGGATGGTTTCGATTTTGGAGAATTCAAGTATTTGCAATCCATGTTTGTTTTGATACATCCAGCACAAGGCTTCTCTCCATTGCACTTTGTTTTCTTCCGACGGCATTCACTGCACGCACTTACCACCTTGAGTCTCTTGCGTCTGGTTTTATCGACTGGCAATTGCACGGATTTAGGATCGACCATTTCAGCTGAATTATACATTGGATTATTTGAAGGAATGGAATAAAGGAGAGTAGAGTATAGAATATATATATAAAAAGAGATGAAGGAAAGGAAGAAGAAAACGCAAATGTAAAGGCACAGCTATAAGTTTATATCTTAATTTTTTTAAGGGGAGCGGCAACGTGGATGATGGGAATACGAAAACACCAAAGGAGGATATAAAGAACGTTCATCTGCAGTATCATGCTTTCTCGAATGAGCTCATCCTACAACAAAGCCGTTTCGTTCCACCATCCTATATAAATCATGTGCTTATTGGCAAAATAGCTTATTACACAGCTCACAGTTGCACTCTTTTTTTAATAGAAATGTGCTATGGATGAACAAAGAGACACAAGTGGCACTTTATAAAGTATATGTCTGATTGTGCTTTGGGTACAAAGTATGGCTCCATTCATCAACGTTATCCGGAACATTAACTCGTAGCTGACGGATATCAAGGGTAAAATGTCGCCGAAGAAATGTACGCCATTATTTTAAAGTTGAAACTATTTAGAGGTGCTTACGGTGGATGATGAGATGAAGAGTCACCTCTGTTCTACCCGACATTGATATCCGTTCAAAAATGCATTTATAATCTAGATCAAACATCTACTTTTATCTCTCTCTTTTTCTTTTGCTGCATACTTTTTTAATTCATCATCAAGACCATCATTGAAATGGGCGAAGAACTCAAGCAAGACATTGGTAAGTCATTGAGCACAGGCCGTGCTGAATTTCATGCTAACAAGAGGACAGACTGGGAAACCAAGTGGCAGACCGGCAACACGCAATGGGATGCAGGAAAACCAAGCCCTGCTTTGATTGATCTAATCGAAAATGAAGAGACTAATAAGCTAATTCCTGAGCACGGACAAGGATTAGTTCCGGGTTGCGGATCAGGTAACCCTGATTAGACAAGCACGAGTTGACATGCTTCATTTATACATATTGGTTTTTTAGGTTATGATGTTGTATTTTTAGCTAGTAAAGATAGACATATGACTGGCATGGATTTCAGTCAAACTTGCGTCGACAAGCTGGTCAAGGTAAAGAGTAGCAATCGTACGATGGAACAAGGCAGAGAGAGAGAATCATGCCATTGAACATGTTTGATGAATACAGGACCATCCAGACGCATCTGCCCATAATTACGATTTTATATGTGCTGATTTTTATAAATTCAAAGCACCTGAGCAAGGATATGTCCTCGCCTATGATTACACGCAAGTATCTCGCAATACTATATATGCAACGTATGGACTAACCCGCCCACCAGTTTTCTCTGTGCCATGGAGCCTTACATGCGTCCTGCTTGGGCCAAAAAATACGCAGAAATCATTCAGAAAGACGGCGTTCTGATTACATTGATGTACCCTCTGGATGACCACGAGGGTGGACCACCTTTTGCCCTAAACGAGCAAGTGTAAGTATCTCAATGTGCAACTTGAAGACATACGGAAGCGGAATAATGCCATGGGAAAAAGACGCTAATAATATTTAACTGAATGCAGGTACAATGAATTGTTGTCTGCCCACTTTGATCTCATATTCATCAAGGACGCTGTTGGGCATCCATCGAGAATTGGCAAGGAAAAGATTGCTATTTGGAAGAGAAAGTGATGTTTTATTCTAAACGAGGAGTTTTCTGGTGTCCGGATGCTGATGCTGATATGTCTTCCAATTTGCGCTTTTCACTACATGTACAATATATTAATAAACATGTTCCTATACACGTCCACATGAAGAGGATCAATCACCTGTTGTTATTGCTGTTGTGGGACACGGGTGTGGCAGCAAATGCAATGTCAGAACTCAACGGAAAGGAGATGCAGTACATGTCTTTTTTAGGTGCAACATTGCGAACCCAATGAACAGAACTTTTGCTGATGTCGGGTTTGCCGCCCATGATTTGGCCCACACGCTTTAATCAAAAGGTTAATTACTTGATATGAACACAATTTCGGTAGCTCACCTCTGAGATATCTTGCATAGCATCGCTGCTTTTTGTGAAACAGTGGCAGTGAATCATGGGTAATTTAGCACGAGCACTTGCGTTGAACAAGTCTTTTTGATCGTGATAAAGACCACGGAATGCATCTAAAAAGTCAATGGCAGTAGCAGGCAGATTCATGACAAAATGATCAAATGTCTTCCATTCATCCGCTGACGTGGCCTGTAAGTCTTTCACGGCTTGCTTGATAAAGGCACGGCCATCCATGTTGTAAGGGAAAATGCCGCTGGTGATCTTGTTGTGTTTGATATTTTCCTTCATGTATTCGTAAGAAGATGGGTTCAAGTCGTTGGCATAGACAATCGACCCCTTTTTTGCTGCCGGTAGCGCAAATGGCCCCACGCCAGCAAATACATCACACACGTATTCATTTGGCTTGAACAATTGAACGAGGCGATCATGCTCTGTGTGTAACCGAGAATTCCAATATACCTTGGAGAAATCAAACTTGAATTTGCAACCACTTTCTTTCTAGCAGCAGCAAATGTTATAGATCCCTCCTTCCAACCAGTGACGAGCACTTACCACTTCTGCAATCATGTCGTCTTTGCCAGCCAAAATCTCCATTTTGAAGAATCTGAATGTTGTGTCTATGCTGTTTGTCTTGTTGACCACTGTGGTGATGTTCTTGTTTTTCTAATCTTCTATCATCAGCATATTGTTTCCATCAAGCTTCCTCTACCATACTGCGTCTTACGTCTAAAATAACCTCGCCGATCAGATGTTTCCATGGATAGTAATTCTCACGCAGATTCATATGAGCAATATGTCCAACTTGAGTGAATGAGGAGGGAATATCGGTTGAATCCTCTGGCATCACAGCGTGCAAGATTTGTTCAGCTGTCCAAAAGTTGTAATCCAATTCCAATTCATGCTGAACCAGTTCCCAATTGTGCTGTTGGAGGAACTCTTGCTTCTCTTTGGAAAGATTCTCTGCTTCAAATCTGATCAATATGAGAAGCTCTCGACTCCAAGGCAGACGCATTTGCTTACCGGCATTCTGCACTCCCAAGTTCAATAACACAAGCTTCGTTTCTTTGGATGACGGATCAGGCTCTACATTGCGAAGTCGAGGCTGATTGAATAGATCGCTGTATGACATTTAGCATTCCTGGATTTTGACGTTTTTTAACCTAATAGTTACTCTTGAAATGATTTCTTTGCAAGACCTACTTGCTTGGTAGGTACTTTGATGGCTAATGTCTTGATTACTTTCTTGAATGCAGAACGTTCAAGCTCTTTCATGCCTCGATGAAGAGGAGGTGCAATGGCATTCATCTTGAAGATTATGGAAGAAGAGGGTTAAAAGAAGATAGGAAAAAAATATTTTGACCAGAGCAAACGATCTACCCTCCGCTTCACTGATGGAAGGAGGAAGGCTTGTCTGGCGTGCCTTGATCTTGTACAATTTCGACTCCCACACCGTGTATGTAAAGGCCCCACCAAAGCTCTCGGTGCTCTTGGTCAAGGGGTTTATTTATTAATCAAGACAATCAACGCCCATATCATGGTATTCTTGAAAGCTGTAGTAAAAAATAAAAAATAAATAAAAAAAAGAGCACTCAAGACTAACACACACACACACATTGACATGACAGATCAAAAATATTGCATTCATTAGACATCAGGCACTACTTGAGCAGTTCGAAAGCCTCGCATGATCAATCCCTAGTTATCAGACACTGCTTCAACCCTTTGCACTTGATCCATATGAGAAAGCTCCTAAGTGTTCCAATAGCTACATCATCACAATTATCCTCGATTATTTTACCGTCTTGTCTTCTGCTGATATACGTCTTGCTCATTGTTTCAATCTTGAGTGTGTAATGACCCGTTGATGACATTGCCTCAAGCAGTTCTCGGTTCTCCAATTTGCAAGTAAGATAACCAAAATCACGCTGAAAATACCTGACTGCTTCGAACAAGGGACGAATTACGATCTTCGACGTGTGTATACTGGTAGAAGGAAGATGCAATTCAAGATTGTAGGGCAGTGTACTGCAAAATCTCGTGCGGTAGTTTGGAAGACAACTCTATGGCAAGAAATAAATTCGATACTATTGGCTGCTCTTGAATGCATGGTAACTATGGTAACGAAGCCCTCTATGCGTACAATAACGACTTTATTAGATTAATTCAAAATTGATTCTACCTGATACAGGGTCTAAACTAGATATACGAACTTTGACTACCTCTCCCACTTCTAAATTTCTCTCTAATCTATCTATACGGCCACGGATTCCCAGCTCTAACAATGTGCCGGTCGCCACATCCATGGTACCTCCCAACTCGGTGGAGGCATTGCGATTAGGCATATTCACAATGCAGTTCCATTCCATACGATCTGTAAATCCGTCCACACGCATACGATCCAGTAAACTTAGCACCCAAAATTGGATACCTCTTTGCTGCAACAAACTGAGCTGCTTTTCTCTGTTCATGATGCGTGATGACAAGACTTGCAGATGGCTGCTAGAAAAGGGCAATGCTTCGCCCAACAAGTGAGATTTCAACTGCCAGTGTACCACCATATCCATGAATCGACGCAAAGGTGATGTCGCTCGAGTGTAGCCATCTTGGATACCCATGATGACATGCGGTTGATTGGACTGTGTGGTGACCGTACTAGGAGGAAGAATAGACATGTACTTGGCCATATCTCGTGTTCCAATCACGCCAGAAATAGGATCTCGACTGGCTAGTAGCTCTTCTCTTAAACGGCATTGTGCATTAGATGCATCAGGGTTCCATGTCTGCGCACGAAATGGAAGCGGGATGTTGTGTGCATGTGCAAATAGACTAGCAATGCGACCGCCTATAATCATGGTCTCTGCTACCATCTTTCGAGCTGGCGAAAAGGCTGATTTATCCAAACTGACCCGCACAGCAGGCAAATGAGACACATAGTTGGGTGATGCAAATTCAATGCGAGGTAAATCCAGCGGCTCTGGTAATATTTCAAGCACGGGTGAAGGCTTTGTGAAGTTGATGGCGCCGTTAGCCACTCGGTTGATGCTGTGTTTTTGTGCCATTTGGAAAATATCAAATAAATCCTTTTTAGCGCTTTCAGGTACAGTTGATTTTCTCGTTTGCTTTTGGCTGTCCTTAAGTGCAAAGGCATCACTAGAGGGGTGCGAGAAACTCTTGGTTAAGTCAACCAAGGGATCGTAGGTGATGGTGGCTACAGGCTTCAACATGTCGTCCAAGTCGTCATAGTAGACCTTGACTACATTCTTCACCAAACTGGGTCGCACCTTGTAATCCAGCAAGTTGCCCTTCATGTCGATACGTGTACTGAATGTCAATGCATACTGGGACCCGTCCTTGTTTATGTGTGCTGACGATCCCAAACTGAACTTTTTGGATGATAGCTCCTCAGGTAGCATAGGGAAATGACGTTCCGGCAAGTATAGTGTTTGCGCCTTTTGTTGTGTCAGATGTGCCAGTTCATCTGTGGGCTGAATATAAGTTGTTGGATCTGCAATGTGCATATGGAGCCATGCTGAGTCGTCCCCTGGGACATACTGAATAGAAACACCATCGTCAATTTCCTTAGCGGATGGATCGTCAATGGTGTATACTGCCAAATCTCCAAAATCATGGCGAATGGACGAGTATCTATCTTGTGCGCCCATGTTGCGATCAGACAAAAATGCTGTTGTATAGGCCTTCATCCTTTCGTTACTCTCGTGCGACTGCTTGGACCAGAAGAACTCTTCTGCTTTCTTTGCATCTTCCACTAACCCCACGTTGTCCCATGGTGTGAACATGCCAACCTCCTTGAGAAATCGAATGGCCAATGGTCTGTCATAGAACAGCTGATCGTAGCATTTCAGTGCTTTCAGTATGTTGGGCACAAAGACTTCATATGGTGAATCCACAATGACTTTGGGCGATTTGACCCAATCCAATATGAAATTAATAAACTCTCTGTCCGACTCTGTCAATGTGTTGGTTATTGCAGGTGCCAAGTCAAGCGTTGTTCTGGAAAATGTACCCAGCACAGGGTCTGCATGCGTCTGGTAGAATGTCACTAATCTCTTGATGCGAGACAAGAAGCCTGTATACGAAGGATCTCGACTTCGGATGGAGTCAATCATGCGTGTCAATCTATCGCATTCTGTCTCTGATCGAATCATCCAATTGTTTGATCCAAGCACATCTCTTGAGGGAATGAAATGAATATTGTCAGACACCAAATGCAGGAAAGTAACATGGCGTTGCAGTTCTGTCGGCTTGTCAGATGATTTGAAGGCAGCAGATGCTAGTTGATCCAAAGAAGCTTCTGTCTGTGTATCGGCCTTGGAGAAGAGCTTGTACAGCTGCGTCAATCCTTGATGACTAGCACCCTTTGACATGGTCAATGTTCGCTGATAATGCTGAATGGCTCGACTGTAAGCGGACGGAATGTTCTGTAACAGTCCATCTGCATCTACATCTTTCCAGTTCGTAGTCTCTA
Organism: Mucor ambiguus; assembly: GCA_000950595.1. NCBI lineage: Eukaryota > Fungi > Mucoromycota > Mucoromycetes > Mucorales > Mucoraceae > Mucor > Mucor ambiguus. Next base: position 93,047 of record DF836346.1, read on the forward strand.
TGACAGATTGCGATACTTGTTGACTGTTAGCAAATCCTTTGAGACAGTATGCTACGCTATCACTTCGAACAATAGTCGTCTTGCCGTTGCGAAGTAAGAGTGTCAATTGCTGTAAACCACCACTGGTACCCTTTTGACCAACTACCATGCCACTAAACTGCCCGTTTCTGATAGCCTCTTCATGTGAGTAGATCGATCAAACTGAAATCAATAAATCATGTAACTCACCTGAATGCTTCTACATAATCACCCAGGTTGATCTTGGGTAGTTCTACCAGTCGCTGCTCGACATTCAATACAACAGTAGGATTGAAACCATTTGATTTACCCTGGTTGCTAATTTGGTTTGCAGGCGTCTTTGGTATCGATGGTATGTGTTTATATCGAATCGCAATCGAAGGTAGCGCCTTGCATCTTGTAATTTGTCGAGTGCTCTGTTGAGCTAGTAATCTCAACATGGGCTTCAGAAGTGTAGCAGGAGGAATAATAATAAAAAACGTCGAAAGCCATCAAATTTTTTTTTTTCTTGATCGAATTGCCATTCACTGCCAACTACCGACGGCAACCTTGAAACTCCGGGTCTTGATGGTTATGCTATTCATGCCACTTCAAATCCTGGTTCTCTTCATTTTCCACGAGTATCAAGCATAGTTCAAAAATTGTCTGTAATAAAGTAGGATATTCTGTAAGCTTAAAAGATGCAACACTTCATGTTGTATTTATTGTCTACCCCTTTTTCTGACTTGCAAGGATACTTCAATGCATGTTGAACCATGTCGTACACTAATCTGCCTTCTGAAAACAAGAATTCATGCACAGAGAATCTCATATGTTTTGCCGTTTAGTCACATATGCTTCAATATCTAAAGCAATACCCTGAAATATAATATATCATTGTGTTTTTTAGTACCTTTGTTACATATACATTTGACATACATAGTGTGATCCAGCCATTATTAAGAAAACCAACTATTACCTTGTAGCAATTAAGGTGTTTTATTCTGCATTTGCAAACAAATATCATACAAAAGAAAAAAAAGGGGAGGTTTGTAGAGATATTTTTTCCTTTTTTGTAAATATGTCATGTACAGAGCTATAATAGCACACTGCATAACGCAGAGTTTAGTTGTATTTGAGATGGAGGCATCCTAGTATAGGATCTCGCCATGAATTCAATTTGCAAAAGAGAAGCAGTATTAATGACATGAACAATCGTGAAGCAGCAATTTATTCGATTTATGCACTTAGCAGTTGTTTTGCAGATGATGAAAATACAAGCACTTTGAATGCATATTCTAGATTGCGTGGTGCAAAATACAACTTTTAGTTGGCTGCTTTTTGTAGCTTGTGCTATAATCACAATCCATCTCAAATTATATAAATACAATGTAAAATTACAAATTCATTTGATTTTTCCTGTACAAATTAAAACGACCATCTCCTCATACAAACATACACATAATGCAGATCAAGCTTCTTCTCAGTATCATCCCTCTCGTCTGCCTTTTCGGTGTCGCCCTCGCTGCTCCAGTGAATGAAATACAAGCCCGCGATATTGGAGATGCTGTTGGTGATGGTGCTCTCGACGATGGTGTTTTGGATGACGGTCTGCTTGATGACGGTTTGCTTGATGACGGTTTGCTTGATGATGGTTTGCTTGATGACGGTTTGCTTGATGACGATCTCCTTGATGATGGTATTTTTAATTAACAGCGATTGTCGTTCTCTCCCTCCCCTCTTCTACACACTTTGTGTGTGAGCAAAGAATCTCCTGTACCAAGTATCTAAGTTATCTTATATTCCAAATAAATATTGCTATATCTCTTTTGCACGTAAATCATGCCTTGATGAGTACATGGATCTCTTGAACTGTTTTTGGTGATACTAACAACAAAAAAAATCTATTTATTCAATAACTATCTGAAAGCAACGCTCTCACTACACTTCTTGAAGCGGCTCAGCTTCTGGTTTGATTTTTATTTAGCAATGTGCATGTAAGTGGCAGATCTTCCGCTGGATAACATTTGCGCACCCTGTAGATCTGTAATACCCTAATACATCTATGAAAGCTTAAATTCCTTCAATAGTTGGATTTACTTTGCCCTATCCATTCATTCTCTATTCTTATTTACTTTAGAATACTCACGCTAAATGTATACTCATCATATTCATGCTACCACCATCGAGATTCTCAGGCAAACGCCAACTTTTTGCATAAGCTTCTAATTGATGTAATCAATACATCAACTTGTAAAACATCAAGCAGTAGTAACCATCTCTTATGATAACCAGATGCTTACAATGCAGTATGTCAATTGCCCAAGATATTAGTTAACGCTGGAAGTGGATACTCAGTATCTTCCGGCAGCTTTAGATTGCGTAATGCCACCTTTCATAACCACTTTCATAATGATAGGCTCTCTGATGTACAGTGGAATAGCTCTGCAAGTTCCTTTTTTTTTTGGCTTGCTTTTTCAATTGATAGAACATGAGGCATTCTCAAAAGCTTGATAAAAGCTTGATAAATATGAAATAAGTGTTGCGGTGGTGAGGAGAGTGTAATCATTATCGCTATACCTATCTAATTTACTAGCGATAATATGATTATAATTTCTATTCTCTTCCTATTGTGTTTCTTACTAAGTTTTACTAATAGCCATTACTAAATCAAACAAACGTTTTTTCCAAATTTCAAAATAATGTTGAGTTATGAATTGAGAATAAAGTAGATAGTTATAAAGATAAAATATAAAAAAGAAGAACTTAAGCAGATCGATTCATATAATGAGCACCAGGTTTATAGTTGTCCAACTTGGAGAGAATAAACAAAATAAGTGAATAAAGATATAGAGTGAAGATAAGTAAAGAGATGAAATACAATGAATCAGGAACCAATTGTAAAATGTCAGATTTAAGGGAACTTTCAGAAGAGTAAGGTCAATGAGTAATATATAAAGTATAAAAGCTTATAACAGCTTTGAATATAATTTTGAGGTAAAAGTAGGATGAAAGTTTTATTATGTCTATTCAATTTAATGTATTTATATTAAAAGGTGATTTTAGTCAATTCTACTAGCCGTTTGATCTCGCTACGTTCAATGGCTGCGTCGCCCTGCGGGTTTCGTTTAAATTGAATGCTTTTTTACAAATCAATCAAGAATATTATAGAAGAGGACTATACGCATTAGATAAAAATTGGAAGCTGATGAAACTTATTTTTGGTTATGTAGTTTGTAAAGAACTACAAGATAAGCTACATTTTCAGTTTGAGGGTTGTTGGTAGGAAGCAATATAGTCATTCCTTGTGCAGAGGTTACTCTGGACATGGCCACATATAATTGGCCATGCATAAATGCAAGACTTCTAAGGCCTAAATTAACCTTTGTGAGCGACAGCCCTTGAGGCTTGTTGATCGTCATGGCAAAGGACACCTTCAAAAGGAACTGCTTTCGCGTAAGTCAAGAAACCACCCAAGGTGAAGAAAGGCTTGCGCTGCGCGGGCCATTGACTTGTATCACAAAATTAACAATGGCTAGAATCTTTGAATGTCTCTTTTATGTAATAGTACTTTTTTAATCGCAATACCCTGTTCAATGGCTTTTGGAAACATCAACTGTCCTCATGATGAAGCCGTATTGTGCTGCCAAACTTTTTTAAATTTCCGGTGTACATTTTCTCTTTCGATTCGTTGATTCTGAAAAAAAATCGACCTGTTTGATTCATTTTGTAGGATCTGACTATATCAAGTGTGATGAGAACCCAAAGCTATCTTAAGCTTCCTTGGTGTACTTTTCAAGGCACATCCAATGGTGCAAACAGAAACAAATGTTTTAAATAGACTCACTAAGCAATTCTAAAAAACAGTAAATGCGGTTTTTGGCCAAAATGTCAAAAATGTACATATAAAGGTCTCACAAACAAAGTTTTGGGGGCTGCTTTGGATTAAAAGAAACTTTTTAATTTACTATATACATTAGTAGAAATCTTTATTTTTGCGTTCAAA
>DF836346.1:117814-129106 GCA_000950595.1 Mucor ambiguus
TTATCTCCATGATTGAATTCCTAAAACAACATACTTGTTATGATGTTTTACCAATAAGCTTTAGGCTTGTTGTACTCGATACTGAATTACCGGTCAAAAAGGCCTTGGAAATCCTGGTGACAAATGGTACATGTGGTGTGTGGGTGGCAAAATAGATCAGCCAATATTTAGAATGCATCATACTATAGGCATTGTATCAGCCCCACTTTGGTCGAGTCAAACACATTCCTTCGCTGGCATGCTCACTGTAAGCGATTTCATCAGCCTCATTCAATACTACTATACCAACCAAACAGACCAAAGCGACATTGAAACTATGCGATTATCACATCTCACAAAGCACATCAAGCAGAATTACCCCATAAATCCAATGACGACGCTGTATGATGCTGCCATTCTCATGTCTAGCACAAGAGCTCATCGAATTCCACTCATGGACTCGAAAAAGGAGATTGTCAGTGTCATGACGCAGTACAGATTGATGAAATTCATAGCAACCAATGTAAGCATATGACGTTGGCCCGTAATAAAACGGCTCTTGATACTAATGCTCATCAGTTTCAAAACACAGCGTTGCTAAATATACCCCTATCAAAACTCAACATTGGCGCGTACGGCGAATCAGTGGCCACAGCGACAATGGAGACACCTGTCATTGATATCATTACGACATTTGCTGAATTGAATATTAGTGCGGTTCCAATCATAGATAAGCATGGCACGGTGTTCAACATGTATGACACAATTGATGTGATGGTAAGTATGTCTGTGGTGAGGCTTGGTGGACATAGTATTAACATGACATCAAAATGCAGAGTCTTGTGAGATCAGAGAGATACAGTGATTTGGACTTACCCGTGGGCGAAGCGCTGAAATCTAGGCCGGATGTGAGTAGATGATGTGATTGACTACATACGTAGATGGGGAATTAACATTGAAGAAAATAGAACTTTCCAGGTGTTTGCACATGCACGATGAACGATACCCTTCTTTCAATATTCAAAGTGATACGGAAAAAACGAGTGTACCGTCTTGTAGTGATTGAACCATCAACCTTCAAACTGATTGGAGTATTGAGTATATCAGATATATTAGGCTATTTAGTCCAGCATTAATATATATATAGTTTATTGTGTGATCTGTCGTTTTTACTAGTGAACTAAGCGTGTTTTGTGTGGGCGGGTATCTATTAATTTTGTATGCTATGTAAATGTAATGTGCAAATGTACATGATGTTTATCGAACAGTCTGAGGACAATCAATGTCATCATCTGAACCATAAAAGTCTGAACTGCCGTCCTCATCCTCACGCACTACAGCAGGTAAAGGTAATGATCGTGTCTCTTCCTTGAGGATTCTTCGTTGCTTTGTGATCCTCTGGCTAACCGTGTGTATCTGGATGTCTTGCTCCGCGTCATCTCGTTTACGTTTCAATTCCTGGTTCTCTTCATTCAACTTTTTGATCGTCTCTTTTAGTTTCTTGTTGGTCTCGTCCTGTTTCTTGATATGGTGTTCCAAACTCAAGTTCTTTTGTTTCTTGTGATTCAACAATCGCACAAATTTGTCAATCATGAGAAACTTGTTTTTGTTTTCCTTGATGATCAGCGACTCGATGGTTTCTTTGAGCTCTCTGTTGGTCTTTGTAACGTCTGTAATGCGTTGCTGTAATGCCTTGTTTACTTCCTGTATGCCACAGATGAGATCCCTGAGTCAGGCATGTATCGTATTGACAACTCACTGTGGAGGCGCATGATGCAGTAGCCGTGTTTGTAAACCATGATTCATGCAAATGCTGATAGGTATCTTGAGGTGCTTTTTTCAATATAAATGAGCCAGCAGTGAGGGGAATGTCGCCATCAAATGTTCGTAAACGCATCTACACCATATAATTGTGAGACAGCCTGTGTGAATTGGGTACATTGGCTGGTATCTTACCTGTAATTCATCGTGCCCTTGCGAGCTGATCTTCCATTCTAGCTTACTTCCATTTAATGATCCTACATTTAAAAATGCTGCTGCAAGCACATTGCTTCTCTGCTCTTTGATCAATGCATTTGATACTGGGAAGCTTTGCAATAACACATCGCGGTCAACTAATACACATAATGAAATGGCTGTTACTACATGTTGGGGTGGTAAGGCTTTGGGATAGCTTACTCGTATGCTGCCAGTAATCCTGTAAGTTGGTAATGGTGATGATGCCATACTGAACATTTGTCTCTTGCTCCAAGTCCACCGTTTCATTGAACCATTCGCACTGTACACGCCAGGCGTCATCTTCGCCCGCAACATCATAGAATGCGTACGATTTAGTCATGTAAACCGCAAATGAGTTTATAATGAAATTAAGGAACAAACGGTATGTTTGTATCACAATTTATACACTGCTCACCTTTTATAGCTGTTGTTCCATCGAGTCACATAATATTGCAAGTCGAACCTGCAACTCCCCTTATTAAATCTAGATTTTCGTGTTATTGTTGCTGTTGTTTGCAGTTTATCACTTCTCCTATTTCTATTCATCATGAGCAATGGCCAACAAGAAGATGGAGGGCGAGAAAGGCAGCGTCTGAATCAGCACCAGCACCCAACTGCGCCCGAGAACATATTCACCAACATTTACAATGTCATTGCGGGTGCCAGAGAATCTGCAAGCCAGGAATTTACTCGGTTTTGGGAAAGTTTAGGACATGCTCAACGGCCCTACTACCTATCTTCCTCGTCGACTACTACCCAAGCGAGAAAGATCAAGGTACCCACGTCAATAAGAAACAGACAGTTCAGCAGCATCAATGGAAGGTTCCTGCCTGACGATAATGTGCGTGGGGTTGTGAAGGACGTTGAGATCCAAACAGACGACGATCTCTTGCAGCCATCATCGCTGTCTATTCCACACAAAAGATCGGCTTCGTCGACGTTTGAAGAGTATCACATCCCTTTTCCAGTAAACAATAGCAGTAAAAAGACATCGTTTTCTCTTGCAGAACGGGATTCATCGTTTGAGAGACCCACCTTTTTATCGCGTCGCATAGATACCAGTAATGAAGATTTCGCAAATCAACCACAGCAGGAGCCATCACAGCAAGAGAAGCAAGAAGAACAAGTGTCTATACCACAGGCGACATTTGTAAGCAAGAAAGACAAGGAACCTTCGCCACCACCTCCTCCAGCACCACCCACATGGTCCTCATTGTCTCCAAAAAGAGAGCCCATTCGCAAAGCCATATCTCTATCTCCCAATCGTCCTTTATCGTCCACTACTTCCAGGGAGGCATCAGCTGGACGATTCACACCATCACCCAATAGAGATGTCAGAACCGGATCAAAGTCAGTGCGTCGACTCACCATGGAACTCGAAGGTCAATTCTCTCCAAAATTTCCATCTCCCTATTCGCCTAAAAGACAGCGACAAGAATCCATGCAAGAGGCCTCCGAATCAGCATCACCTCAGCGTGATAGACGGGGCGAATCATCCTTAACACCATCATTACATTGTCGATCTGAATTGGCAGCCACTTTAGCAACACAAGCTCAAGCGGTCTCAGCAACTATGATCCCACACGCCTCTCCCATGAAACAATTGCAGTCATCGCCAAAGATATCTGAGGCAGACGAGCAGCATCCCACAGCGAACAAAGACGAGGAGGATTACCATGCTAATCTGTTAAAACAAAAGGAATTAGATGAACGTGTAAATATGTTGGAGAAGAAAGTCAGTATTGCAAGAACAAGAGTGTCAGAATTTAGTGCAGAGGGCCCTGGTACCTGTAGAAATAGTAGTAGCAGTAGTAGTAGCAGTAGCCATATCACAACGCCCACACCATCGCACACCATTCTTAGTCCTGGTAGACATTCGATACCATTAACACCTGTAGCTACTGCTATGCCTTCTGCAAATCCATACAAGACAGCCAACAAGAGTCCAGCAAGAGACACACGAACGAGCACATCGCCCTACAGATCGAGCATTATTGTCTCATCACCTCAGCAACCAACAAAAGAAGCTAGTTTCTCGCCACCTTCCATCAGTTATGCCGCTGCTAAAGCTGCTATTCAAGAAGCCGTGAATAAAAAGACCAGTGCCACGCCCTTTGGAGAGAGAATGAGTTCGGTAAGATCCACCATGTCTCGCCCTTTGACGCCAGTACCACCAGCACCTCCACCACCACCTCAATCAACGTCATCATCACCATCCAGACTCTCCTCGTACAAAGAAGCCTCCACCTATTATCCACCCAAACATACCCCATCTCCTTACTTGCAACCATCCAACGGAATCACTCAACTTAAACCGAATGACCAACATAAATCTAAAATGAAGGAAGTGATCAAGATGATACCGCATTTCAATCTACGAAAGGCAGATACCATCATGTAAGTTGTTTAAGCTTTCATTATACATCAAATGGCATGATGCTAATAATTATGGCAAGTGGTCCTGATGGTGTATCAAGACCAAACCCCATCTGGCTTGACATTTACGACCCTAAACGAAGACGCTTATATGATCACGGCTTATAAATTGGCTACCCCAGCACTTGGAAATAAAAGTGTACTATTAATGTAAATAAATGATGAGCACTTTGCAATGTTTATTCCAGATTATTAGGCTTTTGATAAAGTAGTGAACTACAGATCTTGGCCGGCATTATCAGCCTCTTTAAAGGGTCCATCTTATAAAGAGACACCTTCTCTGAGGGATTACTGTTGGATCAAGTATGCATTCATGCAACCTGCAATCCAACCCAGCCACCAGTAGGCCCTCCAACAGGGAAAGACCATGGCCATCCTTTGCTTTAACAAATATAGGAACGATAATTTTATTGTTGGTGCTAATATAGATACATAGTTGTGAAGGACATTTTCAAGCCCTTCTTCTAAAATAATGACGTGTGTGTGTTATGATTTGAATTATTTACTCTTGTTGTTGTTGCTTCAAGATGCCATCTCTACCCAGTCTTTCAATCTCTGCTAAAATAGCAGCAAAATTAGGCGCAATGAATTTGGAAATATCAGATTGACCCTTGGCAGGTTTCTACATCAACATGTCAATATCAACTTGACTCAAAAAAAAAAAAGCACTGCAAAACTTACCAAGAAGCCATTCTTGTTCATATCAACTGGCACACTGTTATAACCAGCATTCACCTTCCATTGCATGGGCGTAGCAACAGTAGGGTTCCAAACCAAAGCTAACTTATCACCACCATACTTGTTGTGGAACACCATGACAGTACTGCCATACACCTGCTCAATATCAGCAATGAAATCTTGTACGGGATCCAACTGAGCATAAGGCTTATCGCCCAATTCAGCAACACCATAGCTTGGCTTTAAGTATTTAGCCTCAGGATGCATGTTTTGGTAGTAACGCGTACAATGTTCGATATCCAAATCAAGGACAACGGGGTAATCTTGCATGGGAGTGACAAAGACACGCTTGATATCTTGAGTGGATGTTGCTTCCTCCATGACTTGCACAGAAGCACGCGCCAAGGCCTGAATACGAGCAGCAATAGCTCTAGCAGGCTTCTTGGTGGTCCAACGATGACCGGAATGATCCTTAGCAGTAGCGATGGTCATGGCACCCACACTCATTTGAGGATTCGTACGACGATGTTGGTTGAATTGAGAGACAATCTCTTCGCGGTCCTTGGTAGTCAGTTCACCCTCGATATCCACAATCAAGGGTGTGGTTTGCCAATCCCAACTAGCCAGCAAGCCCAAGACACGAGCAAAGGCAGCAAAGGTACTGACAGGAGCGACCCAAGGCTGGGATTCCAAAAAGACGTGAGCCACCAAGAGCTCCACCATTTCATCAGACACATGAGGCGACAACAAGTGGGCACCAAACCAACGCTTGGCTAAACGCACGGTGGAAGAATAAGCGGTATATTTGGCACACATGGCCTGCACGTAAAAGGTGTGCGTTTGCTTGTAGCGCAATTGATACTTGTATTTGTCAAGTGCCTCGGTAGCCAGGGCCTTGTTGAGCTTGGTAGTGGTTTTAGCGTCCACAATCTTTTCTAATAAAGTGGCTTCTTGCTCTAAACAGATGTGACAACGGAAGAGATAGCCAAAGTAGTAGACATCCAAATAGCCACGGATAGCCAAAGGGTTCTTTTCACGCACATCATCTACTACAACCGAGTCCACATCAAAACGGGTCTTGAGCTCTTCAGACATTTTGAGATAAAAGGCGTGCTTGACCTTTTGCAGCACGGCTAAATCATCAGGGAATTTAGTAGAACGTTCAATCTGGACAACTACATCAATCGCGTCGAAATAACGCGTGGTAGTGGGGTACTGCACCATGTTGTTGAAATCGACAGGATGAGGCAAGGTGACAGAGGCATATCGTAGATTGGCATGAGCAGGGTACACATTATTGATCAATAAGGGTAGAGCATCGTCCACTTGACGCAGTTGCTTGGAGAATTGTTGGTAGGCTTGCATGACAGGATGGAACCCGCTGGTCTTGAGCTCAGGGCTGAAGAGGTTCTCAGGCACATGCTTGGCGAGATTCAAATAGCCGTAGAGCTGTCCAGCCCAGTAGATCAATTGAGAGGCTTCGACGTGCAAGTGCAATTGCAGCAAGTACAAGACAATCTTTTGCACAATCAAACTACGGTTCTCGTAGCCTTGTGTTTGCCAGACAACAGACTCTACAATAGCACCATCCTTGAAACGACGCAATTCAGACTTGTTGCCCCAGAATTGGCGGAATTCAGCAACGGCTTCATCATTAGAGGAATCGGGTCCTTGGTCCACGAGACGAGGAGCGTTGTCAGAGTTTAACAAGAGACCGACAGTAACAGTAACTTGATCTTGCTGTTGGATCTTTTCGTTCAAGGCCCAAGAGGCATTGGCATCCGTGTGTTGCACAGCGATCAAATCCACACGGTTGGTCAAACCACGCTTCAACACATCACTCATGCGGGTAACGAACCAAGGCAAGTAGCTGTAATAATCAGCCTTGGCAGCCTCATCAAATGCCTCCACAGGTGCTTCAGCTTCAAAGGGGATACGCACCACATTGTCAAACTTGAACTTGGCGTCATTGACGTGCTTCAAGAAGAGAGGTTCGAATCGGTCTGTGGGGTCATTGAAGTAGGTCATGGCCAACTTGGCTTCGTGCTGTAATTGTGCTAATCCAGATGTTGTCATGGTGGCGGTCAAATTGAGTGTACCTGAGGGATCGACAATGGCGACATCATAATGTGCTTGGAACTCGACAGCCGAGAATTCTGACTTTTCGCTCTCTCCCAAAAACACAGGTGTTGTAGTGAAATCATGTGTGGCAATGAAATCCAAGGTACCACGCAACAATTGGTACGAACTGTGGCTGGCAGACAGCTTCTTACCGGTACCATCTTTGTTGCCTTGCATTAAATAAGCCATCAACATGGCAAAGACAAATGGCGTAAATCCAATGTTGGTATTATGAAAACGTTGATGAAGCCAGGTACGAGCCAACAAAATGGCGTTTTTGAATTCAGGGCTGGTTTTACTGTGTTGGTAGAGGAAGGCCAAGTTGCCAGTGTACGAGGTATCCATCAACAGAGAGGCATTGTAGTGAGGAGTGGCTTCAGCAGGTTTGATACAGCTCTTGCCAGGCGCTAAACGATGGATGGGGAACACATCAGCATTGACGCTGGGCAAGATACGAATCACACATTTGGTTTTGCTGAAATCGACGTCTGACTTGTCGCCTGATGCTTTGACCAGCAAGATGGGTCTACGTGCATCGCCGTTCATAGTGCTGTATTCGACATTGAACTTTTTGTTGGCAGATCGAATGGCCTTGGCCAACACAGCCAAGTAACACGCACGTTTGTGATGATAACGGTAGTTGGCGTAATCTTTCTCTTGGAAGATGGAGTTGGGCATTTCGACAGCGACATCGACGTTGAAGGCTGATTTTGACTTGGCAATGGACTTAAGGCCATAACCACCTACAATGTGTATGGCGGTAGGCTTTTGGAATGCAAATGAGTGCAATGCTTCCTTGGTGGGTTGAGGATCAGGGAAAGGTGTCACAATTTTGTTCTTTTTCAACATGTCTTGAGCAAATTCATGCAACTAAGTATATGCAACAAGTCGATAAGTACATCATCTCTAATAACATCCAATGCTTGTACATTACCTTGAGCTGCTTTCCATCGGGAATGCCGTCAAAAATGGCCTTCAAATGATGAAGTGCCTTTTGCAATGCCTTGTGTTTATCGTAATTGACGTTGATTTCTGTCAATAGTTCATCAATCTATGATCGTATCATATTAGTCAAAGTCCCGTCTACAATCCTTGATCCATATCTCGCAATACCTCTAATTTGAAAATGTTGGACTTGTAAAGCTCGGCAGTCTCTTTGAGTCCTTCCAATTCGCCTGAAATCAAATCGTCCTCGGTTGCCTTGGTAGTTTTAATTTTGGTGCTTTCGAGTTTATCCTCATTGTCGCTATCATCCGAGTTAGATTCCCAATCGCCATTCTCTTCTTCTTCAGAGAACCCGGTATTTCCGCCAAAGGCACTCTCATTTTCGTCCTCTTCATCAGAAGATGATTGATGCTTTTTCGATTGACGGTCCTTCTTGGCTTGCTACATGTGTGTTGCCCAATGTGTCAATTCCAGTCCATGTTTTTCAGCTGACATGGCTATCAACTTACCTTACTAGCAGGCTCAGAATTCAACGATTTCTTGTACTTTCTCTTTGCTGCGAGAACCATGATGAACAGTGGATATGAAAGAGATGTTTTCTTTTTCGGAGTGTATACATTTGATTACATGAAATGAATTTTCGAGAGGCTTAGAAGTCCATCCAAATGTTTAAATGTGCTCGCACTCCTGTCAAACTAGATCATCGACTGCTTTTCATTTAAAAAAGGCTTATTTTTTGAAGCTTTGCCAAATGCAAACACCTCTTTGGATCGTGACCACCTTATACCAAAGGGAAAAAAAAAGCTTTTTGACGCCTTGTATTTTGTCAAAAAAAAACTTTCGTTACAACCTCTTTTTTTTACAACCTTCTCTTCTTCATTGTAATATATTAAAAGGAAAATGCTTGTTCTTTACGAGACTGCTGCTGGTTATGCTTTATTCAAGCTTGTTGATGATGGCAAGATGGAAAAGCCTGAGGAGATCTACAAGGATTTCGAGTCTGTTGAAAAGGCCAACCAAGCGTATGTATTTTTGTGATTTGGAAATTTTTTTTTTTGACATTTGACAGTTGATGTTTTATTTTTCTATAGTGTCAAGTTGAAGGCTTTCAAGAAATTTGAAAACACCACTGATGCCTTGTCTGCCGTCACTGGTATCGTTGAAGGCAAGATGCCCAAGAACTTGAAAAAATTTTTGGAAACCGAAATTTCTGAAAAGGAGATGAAGAAGGAAAAGTTGGTCATCAGTGATCCCAAGCTTGGTATGTGTGTTGACATTGGGAATTTAGGAGGCAGTAGTGTTAATGAATTGAGTGAATAGGTTCTTCCATTAACAAGAAGTTGGGCATCAATGTCTTGTCTGATTCTACCGTTCAAGATCTTTACAGAGGTATTCGTCAACAATTCGAATCTCTCGTTTCCGGTCTCTCTCAATCTGATCTCTCTGCCATGTCCCTTGGTTTGTCTCACTCTCTTTCACGTTATAAGCTCAAGTTCTCCCCTGATAAGGTGGATACCATGATTGTTCAAGCTATTGCTCTTTTGGATGATCTCGACAAGGAACTCAACACTTACGCTATGCGTGTCAAGGAATGGTATGGCTGGCATTTCCCTGAAATGACCAAGATTATTGTCGATAACCTTGCCTATGCCAAGGTTGTCAAGGCCATGGGTTTCCGTACCAATGCTCATGCCACTGATATGGCTGATATCCTCCCCGAAGAACTCGAAACTGAAGTCAAGGAAGCTGCTGAAATTTCCATGGGTACTGAAATCTCTGATGAAGATATTGATAACATTTTCGCCCTCTGTGATCAAGTCATCAACATCACCGAATACAGAACTCAACTGTACGAATATTTGAAGAACCGTATGAACGCCATTGCTCCCAACTTGACCTCTCTCGTTGGCGAACTCGTCGGTGCTCGTTTGATCTCTCATGCCGGTTCTCTCATGAACCTCTCCAAGCAACCTGCTTCCACTATCCAAATTCTCGGTGCTGAAAAGGCCCTTTTCCGTGCCTTGAAGACCAAGCACAACACACCCAAGTATGGTTTGATCTACCACGCTTCTTTGGTTGGTCAAGCTGGACCCAAGAACAAGGCCAAGGTTGCCCGTATGGTTGCTGCTAAGGCTGCTTTGTCCCTTAGAATGGATGCTCTTGGTGATTCCGAATCAAATGAAGTTGGTGTTGATGGCCGTTTGAAGGTTGAGGCACGTATTCACATGCTCGAAGGACGTGTTGTCGCAAAGGCCAACAAGGACGCCACCATTCAAAACCAATCCAAGTTCAAATTGAACAAGACCCAACAATACAGTGAAGCTGCCGATGTTGTCATGACTGAATCCGCACCCGTCAAGAGAAAGATCGAAGAGGTTGAGCAAGAAGAGGCACCTGAACAAGAGGAAGAAAAGTCTGCCAAAAAACACAAAAAGGAGAAGAAGAGCAGCAAGAGCGATGGCAAAAAGAAGGAAAAGAAGGACAAAAAGGAAAAGAAGAGCAAGAAAGAATCCAAGAGCGACGAGTAATGCCAATTAGATACAAACATTCATGAAATATCATAAAGAAGAAGCCTATACATTATATATATTACAGTTAAACTATCCGTTAGTGTTTCTTTTTCTATTGACATTTTTCATACAATCAATTCCTCTGCCATTACACACACTCACCAATCCCCAACCTCGCACACTCACCCATAATTTGTAAGTATCCCTACAAGCAAAAAAAACCTCCAAATTGTCATTTTATCGTTTTCATTTCTCCCTTTTTTTATTACTATGTCTTTTTATATAAATAAACGTCTATAAAGTTTGAAAAAATCACTGTTCATTGGTTTCCTGTGCAAAAGTTTGCAAGCCATCTGATGTCAGGAAAAAAGGGTCGTAAACCACACAAGCGCATTTGGTCACGTGGCAAGCTCATAAAAACGTCTGATAGTCCTCTGTTGCAGGCAATTCTCTCCTTGGTCAGCATGCCTTAGATCATGAATGTTAGCGACATGCTCGGCTGGAACAAAGCACCTTTGCAGCAAATGTAGCTAACAAAAGCCTAATTTACATAGTTAGTCATTGACAGATTGCGTGAGGAAGAAGTTATTATACAGCATTACGCTATTACCATGAAAGGTCGCAA
>DF836345.1:18110-34480 GCA_000950595.1 Mucor ambiguus
TATACCATAGCAAAATCTTCATTTTCAAGAGTAAGAATGCGATCGTTTGATTTTTGATGGAAAACATGAGGTAGCCCTCATGTGTTAGAGTCGATTTTTGATGTTCCCAAAAAAGTTGAGCAAACGTGTTGGTAAGCAAGTGCTTGATGAAAGCAATTGCTTAGTGCAATTCTATCGAGCTAAAACGGATTCTAACGCGAGAAAACACGGCTCAAATACATCCAAATTTCGCTGTGATTTGCATGCATTTTAGTAAGAGGCAGCGCAGGTATAATGTACGCCAGTATTTGAGTTATCCCAACTGATTCAGATAAGGAGCATCGTGAAAACATCAGATTAGACTTATGTACTGTTCGGGAATGATTGTCAGATAGTAGCAAAAAGTTGAAAGAGCCAAATTCTGCTGTATTCTGGTTTATGCATGAGGCAGGAAGTTTATTTCACGTGCACCACGAATACGGTTACACTGTTTCTATAGAAGCCATCAAACAACATCGTATGAAGCTCGTTGGCCAACTTGAACGAAGGTATACTTTGATTTGGTAATAAAACCGTTTATGTCAGCTTAGGATAAGGTGGCCCAAAGTTTTTCGGAGGTTTACTAGAGCATGTATGAAAGCTTAACACGTGAATGCTTTGAGATCTTTGTAGCAGCCAACGATTAAAGCCTGGGTAGCTAAATTGTATTGGGAAAAACGAGCCCTTTATGCCAGAAAAGTCCATTCATCTATATTGCATACCAGACATGACTGATTACTGTTCAGAAAGCAATGAGCGCCTTTCTTGACAGCTATAAAACTAGTAATAAGCAGGTGTTTCATCATGGAGTTAGTATTGAACCACCGAATCAGCTGCTGTAATTGTTGTTGTTGATGTCCCTTATGCAATGAAGGGCTGTTTAGTGAGGGAATATGCAGCATTCGATGTGATAAAATGCAAATGAGACTCAAATGTTTTGTCTGAAAGTTTTGAATACAACAATACCGGTATATGTGGCGCTGATGGGATCTGATCAGGCTCTGATAAAAATCCCACATAAACAGGTAGTGAATGTATTGTGTGAACCCACCACATGAATTGAATACTTGGCAAGACGATACATCATAGCCGCGAGAGTTGTCCAGAGTAGTATGCTATAACGTAATACTCGAGTATGTGCGTGTGAGCGTTTTGTATACGACAATGTGTACCGTCAGTTGCCCTTGCCCTATATATTTGTTTTTTTTTTTTGTTGTTGACCAATTTCAATCCCACTCTCTTTTTTCTTCGTTTAACGTTTTGAACAATAATCACAAGAGAACCCTTCTTTTTCCATCTTGATATCAACCCCTTTATTCTTCACTAAATACAGCCCCGGAAATCACTATTCAAAAAACCGCGTTTTGTTCATTTACTAAACCTATACACATTTTAATACATCATGAGAAGAGACGTCCGTATTCTTCTTGTTGGTGATGGTAAGAGCATATACAAAGCGTGTACATTTACAGCACACTAATACGCACTGGATAGAGGGAGTTGGCAAAAGCACACTTATCGCTTCATTGATCAAAGAGACATTCATCCCTAATGTAACCATTACAACGAGTAGCCGGCCGATTTCAAAGCGTATTAATTCTTTCTATCTCTATAGGTTCAGCACCTTATACCCGAAGTAACCATACCGCCAGAGGTTACCCCGGAAAACGTTACAATGCACATCATGGATTCTTCTGGTAAGAGCAGATAGACAGAGAATACACTGATGATAGATAGATGGACTAAACTAGATGAACTGTAGCCCGAACGGAGGATCGTGAGCAATTGGAAGCCGAAATCCGTAAAGCACATGTTATCTGTATTGTTTATGCTATCGATGATCCCAATACATTCAACCGTCTTTCGCTGTATTGGTTGCCCTATATTCGATCCTTGGGTGTGAATGTAAGCACGTACTCACAGCTCACATTACCTGGTATTTATTATTTTCTCCTAGGTTCCTGCTGTCTTGGTTGGTAATAAGATTGATTTGCGTGGCAACGACGTGGCAAATCAGAGTCTTGAAGATGAAGTGATACCCATTATGAACGAGTTCAAGGTAAGAGCAATACCGCCACTTGATGCTAGAGCCATTCATCTAACCTGTGTGTATATTAGGAGGTGGAAACTTGCGTTGAATGCTCGGCCAAACAGCTGCTAAACGTTTCAGAAGTCTTCTATTTTGCTCAAAAGGCAGTTCTCCATCCCACCGCTCCTCTGTACGATTCAAGAGAACATGTATTGAAGCCTCAATGTGTCGAAGCACTCAAGCGTATTTTTAAACTGTGTGATGCGGATAAAGATAACATTCTCAACGATGATGAGCTGAATGAATTTCAGGTACAGTAGCAAACAGATGCCAACCTTGAACATGCTTGGCTAAAAAAAAGTCATCATCCAACAGAGAAAGTGCTTCAATGCTCCTCTACAACCTCAAGAACTTGATGGTGTGAAAGATGTAGTGAGGGAGCATGAACCTACAGGAGTAAGCGACGTAGGTTTGACGGAATCCGGCTTTATCTATTTACATTCGTTATTTATTCAAAGAGGACGTCTTGAGACAACCTGGACAGTGCTTCGTAAATTTGGATATGGCGATGATTTGTCACTACGCGAGGATTTCCTGTTACCAACGTAAGTGCGGGAGTGCGCATATGTACAGGGAGATGTCAATTGACTTGTTACATTTAGATTGGAGGTGCCTTTGGAATGCTCTGTCGAATTGAGCCCTCATGGCTACCAGTTTTTTGCTGAATTATTCCAAACGTTTGACAAAGACAAAGACGGCGCATTGAATCGGGTGGAACTGGATTTTCTCTTCAGCACATCTCCTGGAAACCCTTGGGCTAATACAGGATTCCCTCATACAACAATCACAACGGAAACTGGTGCAGTTACTTTGCAAGGATGGTTGGCTCAGTGGAGGTAACTACTGTGTAGTGGGCGGACCTTGTGCTTTTCTTTGGTAGACTGACATGTTCCATTTAGCATGACAACTTTATTAGATCATAGAACAACCCTCAAGTATTTGGCGTATCTCGGTTTTGAGGGCGATACTCGTACAGCGTTGAAGATCACCAAGCCAAAGAAGGTGGATCGCAAAAAGGGCAAGATCCAACGAAATGTCTTTTCTTGCTATGTGTTTGGTGCTCCCGGTTCAGGAAAGGTAGTGTTCTTGTTAGTTTGAGAGGAAGAGAAGGAGGAGACGAACTAACTCTTTATTTCACGCAGACTTCCCTGTTGAAAGCATTCGTCCATAAACCATTCTCTGAGAAATATCAAGCCACTACAGAGCCGTTTCATGTGGTCAATTCAGTGGAGATGAAGGGCGCTGAAAAGTATCTGGTGATGCAGGAAGTGGAGCCAAATCAAGTCGCTGAAATCCTATCCAGCAAAAAGAGATTAGACCAATGCGATCTGCTGTGCTTTGTATACGATACCAGTGATGCCAATTCGTTTGGATATGTGGCTGCATTAAGGGTAAGTGCACAAAAACTCTTCTTTTCAGTATGGCCTTCTTATTCAATATGCGATTGATGTAGGAAAAGTACAAGATTGACCATGTACCGACAGTTATAGTGGCCACCAAATGTGAACTAGATCTTGTCACTCAGCGTTGTGAGGTTCAACCAGATATTTATTGTAGAAATTTAGGACTTGCGGTTCCATTGAGTGTGTCAGTAAAAGAGAACCAAATGGCTGATTTGTATCATATTCTCACTGGTGTTGCTATGAATCCGTAAGTTTGTCTAGCAGAAAGCAGTGATTAGAGTCACTAACAACACTCTCTTAATAGAACAATTGCCACCCCAGGTTCAAATAAAGACAAGACGGAAAAGCCCTGGACCACAAAGAATTACCTTACTTTATCTCTGGTAGCAGGCGTTGTGATATTAACTGGCTTGGTAGGCTTTAAATACTTTAAGAATCACTCTGCTTTCTCTAATCATGGTTTAAATGCTGCTGCTGCCACAGTCGCCTCAAAGAAAAAAGAGTTGTCGTAATAAAACGATTTGTACTTTTATCATGTTTGCTTTTCTATATGCCCCTCATCCATCTTTAAATTCCTAGTAGTAATCCATATCGTTATTCTTGCTATTGCCTTGTTGATTGGCTTGGTCAAAGTAAAATTCAGAGATTTGTTCACTGGATGTGGCATTTTCAGGGTCTTTGTCATCACGCACACGAATAAAACGAGGAAAACGCAACGAGATGCCCTTGTTGGGATCCACGCGACCGACACCAGCCATGTACCTAGGACTCACACTGAGATCGGCACACTTGACCTCCCAGACCTGCGTTGGAGCAAACCAAATGTCAGGCTTCACAGCATTTTCGCCTAAGCAGTAATATTGCTTGGGAGCATCAATGACATGGTCCTTCAATGTGTCGTAAAACAGCTGCAAGTTTTCATCAGAGAAGCCGGTACCAATCTTACAGATGGTTTGAAATTCTTCTGTTTCCGGGTCATAGCAGGCCAACAGGAACGCACCATATACAGATGTACGCTTACCACGACCGTAATAAGCACCAACCACGACCAAATCCATGGAATCTCCAACGCCATTCAAGTAATCCTTCTTTACCTTGAGCCAGTTGCGAGAACGCTTGGAAGGTTCGTAAGTTGCTTCAGCGCCATCAAATGCCTTGACCATGAGACCTTCACAGTTGCTGGTGATGGACACATCCAGGAATGCCTGAATATCCTCAATGTTGTTGGAATCCATGTGCTTGGCAAAATAGAATTCATGCTCTGTTTCCTGGAATGCACCAGCAAGCGCCTTGCGACGTTCTTTGAGCGACTTTTGCAACAGTGATTCACCATTCAAATACAAGCAATCAAACGCAAACACAGCTACTCGCACAGTGATTTCTTCCTCCTTGACGTCTTTGCGCTTGCGAGTACTCAACACTTGGAAAGGCAAGATTTTGCTTTCCTGTTTGTCCCAAGCTACTGCCTCACAGTCTAGAATAAACGAGGTGGTGGTAGGTTTGATCCACTAGTAATATGATTTTAGTGGCTTATGTATACTGACTCTACCCAGATTGTACCTTGTTGATTGCATTCATAATATCAGGGTATCTCACAGACATGTTTTCAGAGTTACGACTGTAGACGTTTATCGTGCCGTCCTCAAGTCGATGGATCTAATCGGTCTCGTCAGTGCCATGTTGCCATGTCCTGTATATATATACATTGTACCTGTGCTCTCTCGCCATCGTACTTGAATTCACAAGTGAATGTTTGTCCCTCAAATCGATCCAATACCTCAGTCAAGCTCTTTGTTGGATGTGCCAACATGGGCTTCAAGGGGATGCCAGGGTGCATGGTGCAGTGATCCATTAACTCGTCCAAGGGGTATTTCAATAAAGCAGGAATAATGATATCATAAGATGGCAATTGACTATAGATTGAGAGTGTGTGTGTAAACACCTTGCAAGGCAGCATTGGAATTAGGGCACTTACTTGTACACATATTTCACAGTATCCACAGCAGTAGATAGTAACTCTTCTTTTTTGGAAGTCGACATTTTGGAGTTGGCTTTTGTAATATATGAGTGCTTTGAAGGAAATGACCATTGTGTATACCACTTACATGTCTTACTGAGAACGACAGCCTGTGCTAATGCAGAGAGGACGGTTTGCTCGGCTAGACCAATACGAAGCTTGCCCTCCAAATGTCGAATGATGAATTTAGCTTCTTCATCTTGACAAGCGACCAAAAGGCCCTTGATCTTGTCAACTTTTCTTGATTGTGCCTGCAATGACATAGTGTGAGTGGACTAGCTCAAACAGTCAGTTCACATATACTTACCGAGTTACCGGTAATTTTGGCAATCTCTTTGAGTGTACTAAAGACATGTGGAACGGTCAAAGGCTTTGGCTTAAACAGCGTTCTTTGCGAGCCTTTGCTGTTCTATCGGAAGCAGTTAGATGGCAACCCCCACGTACAGATTCTCTATTTACCATTGCTACAGTGCCAAGATCACCGCATTTGACATAATCTAATTTCAACTGCTTCATATCTCTTCCAGTGGATTGTGCTACAGCCTTCATCAACAGCGATTCACCTATACCAAGCTCAAGACCCTCATAATCAGGGCAAAGCTACAAAGTGCTGTGTCAGCACTACAACCATCAGCTCGCTCCATGTCAGCCAAACCTTATTGATACACATGTAAAGCAATTGGAGCAGTCCGTCGGGGGTGAGTTCAATGACCTTGACAAACAGCACAACAAGATGCTCTGTAATTTCTAATCTCTTGGTTGTATTCTCGCACTTTTCAAATGTCTCGCACAAGACAGAGTAAGGAACACTAATGCATAAGCTTGGTAACTTAATTGTGGTGGATCAAAGCAAAACAACTTACGGTGCACCTTTCTTCCAATCCATGCTTGACTTTCCAGGCCCCACAGACGCACTATTTTTGTATTCAAATAGATGAATAAGCAAGGATCATTTCCGAGAGCACTGATATATTTACATTGTATGGATGATAGACATCATTTCCAACTTCTCCTTCTTGGCCTCCTTCTCCTCAGCAGCAGCTTCTTCAATCTCCTTGTCAAAATCTTCATCTGAATGCTCTAATTTTTTCCCTTGGTCGTCTATTTCCATAACCTCGGTTTTGGGAGCGCTTGAAGATGTCTCTTGCTTTACTGGTTCAACTGCTGATTGATCCAATGCTGTCTTTTGTGTCTTTGGCTTGGGAGGTGCCTCTTCTTCATCTTCTTCCTCAGTATCTGAAATGATGACTCTTTTGCGTTTCTTTTGTTCAGTTGTATCAGTAGATGCGGATGCTGTTTTAGCTGGCTCTTGCTTGGCCACAGCTGGCTCTTGCTTGGTAGTAGCTGGTTTTGCAGGCACTTTGCTAGCATTGTTGCCAAAGAAAGAGCTATCGAAAGAGTGTTAAATTCCTGGTAGTCATTGATCCGTTGCCTTGTTTACTTTAAGCTTAATTGCTTTTTCTCAAGTTTTTTCTGCGAACTCATGTTTTACAATAAACTGAAAAGATCCAAATGAAACGCGAATGCAAAATCAATACGCGACATGTAGAATGCCCAAAAAAAATTTGCTCCTTCATTTTGCATTGGGTTTCAAATGACATGAGTTGTGATAAATGTCGTAGACTCTCTCTCTCCAGTCCAGGTGTTAAATAGAGCCTGTTGTGGTGTGTTTGCTGGTCTTGAGTATACACTATATCTGATAGCCATGATAATATTCCTTTGAAAGGATAGTGCTTTATTGTTTACGCAACGGCGAATGACATACAATTGCTAGACCGTCTAAATCCAGGAATGCTTAATTACCTTTGCGCTGCATCTTTAGTATTGGGTCCAACCAAATTGAATGCAACGTCATGTCAAAATGATCACCAAGTATAGTCGTATCGTTTTATTTTAGAAGGATCAAGTAAACATGCCATAATCTACACTCATATACCAGGTGGATAATCTAAGCAACAATGCGTGGTGCGACATCTGAGTCAGAGATATCCTTAACAAAGATAGTGTCTGGTGCATGATCTCGTTCTCCTTCGTCAAATGTATAGCTGCTAGCAATAGCCAACTTGGATCCATCATGGTTGAAGGATAAACTAGCAATCTCATCAGGATATCCCGTCATATGCTTTACACGCTTTCTGTTGGCACCATCCCAGATATTGACAACACAGTCGGAACCACCAGATGCAAATGTACCAAGTCTAATTAGGGAGTCAGTCATTGATGATAGGCTTCCTTTCCTTTTTACACTTACTTTGGGTGGAATGAGAGCGAATTTACTGGATACACGACTTCAGTGTCATTGATCGTGAGACGGTGGGATTTGAATGCGTATCTTTTGGCTTGTACTTCAGGAGACATGTCGAAATATTCAAATGCAACACGCCCTTCAATAGCAGAGCAGGCATAACCCTGGCCATTAGGCATCAGCCGGATACACTTTAGCATATACTTGAGCGTTGTTTCTCTTTCCTGCCAAGGTGAGTTCATGTTTTTAATGTCGTAAATGTGGGTTTTGCGATCGCTCATTGCCACCGCTAGTTTGTCGTCCCGTAAATCCATGCTGAATACTTTACAATTCAATTGCAACTTATGCTCCTCGGTTCTCGTCTGTGCATCCCATACTCGCAATGTCATGTCCCAGGATCCAGTATATACTCTTTCTAAACAAAAAGCGAAAAATGTCAATTATGTGCCTCTTTTGAAATGACTGATCTGCATCCTACTTGTAACGGACCCATAACAAACGCAGCTGACAGGTGCGTCATGTTCACCGATAACGGATTCCTCATTTGTGTTCAAATCAATCCTAGACCAAACAGATAAGTCTCGGTCTTGCTTCATTTTTTTGACAGATGTGTTCTTTACATTTTCACCTTTCGATCCAGACCACCGAAATACACAACATTGTCATCCCCAAAGCAGCAATCTAAGATTGCTGCATCTGTGTTGAATGTCTGTAATAGTTCGTTCTTCTCCACATTGTATAATCGCAAAGTCTATCACGTATCGTCATTCAGCATATCATTCGAGATGTCCGTAAGAAATAGCCTACTACCTTGTCCCAAGAAGACACCAGCAAACAGTCGGGATCAGTAGGATGAAAGCATACATTTGAAATGCCATCTTTGGGTGGGTTTTTCAGTTCTATCTGTGTTGGATCATTCATAATGAGCTGTAGGTTCAAGGAAGAGAAAATTCTCGATAAAAAGATGTTCGCGTTCTTTTATCTAGATACTTTATTGTGACTCTTTAAAGGATATGTATATGCATCATGTTTCGATTTCGAGCTACTTTAAGTAATCAAGTCGACAATCCGAATATATTCGACGTCTTTTAAAGGAATCCGCGTTGTCTGGTATTATGTTAAACTCGTGCGGCCAACGTAGTAGCTTCGAATTACAAAGTACTCTGGGATCATATAGATTCATCTGATGATTGTCGTTGGAGGGGCCAGGCGAGTAAGACAGTTTAGGAGAAAAGCTGGTGGCCACGTATGTTGCTGGACTTGTGTTTATATTTGGCCTTGTGGCTACGATATGGGAAGAGTCTGCAAAAGGTTTTGGAGAGGGGATGTTGGCTTGTGTTTCCTCCTTAAGCTCAGACCCTGAATCAATACACAGGTCATCTGGAATCTCATCCATAGCATCAAATGTAGAGAGAAGATATGCCTGAAGGGTTAGATCATCAGCTGGTGGCGCTCGAGAGTGAGTATCTGCTCGAAGTTGAGGTTGATGCATGTCAGAGGGATGCCACTCTATCATGGGAGTTGTCGCAGCCAGTTGTTCGTGATTTGCATGGCTGTACGTTGTATCTGAGGCCATATTTCCTTTGTGGATATCAGTGCGATGATACAACCCTACTGTTTGTATGGTCCACTGTACCTCGTTCAGGGCAATTGGGCATGCTGCTTGAGTGCTCCATCTCTCTTGTATTGTTTCTAGGTTCGAATTTATACATTCTAGGTAAAATCGCCTCCAAATGGCATTCTAGTGCGGCAAGGTTGTGATATTGAGTCAACAGCGCTGGCAAAAAGTAGATTTTAGTAAATAGGGTGAGTGCAAAGCAGCTGCTCTTGACTTGTACCGCTGGATGGAAATAACTTGGAAACAGGGTTATGCAAATTGTGTAGGCTCTGTTGTACATGATCTATCCAATCTTTTACTTGTTTTACCGTATATACATGTTGTAAATCGCCATCAATGCGAGAGCGTCCTTTGATGTGCTCAAAATCAGTGACGATCAGGTATGGGTATAGGTTGCTGTTGCTTCTATAAGCAGATACAGCATATGTCTTGATTTTGATGAGCCTTTCCTCCAACGCCTCAATACTGAGTGACAAATCCGACAAACTACATCATGTGTTACAAAATCTATTGATTTCAAGATGTCTCCATCAATGATTACCCAAATTTTTTGCGAATCTCATCTGGCTTGAATATAGCAGGTATAAAGAAACTGTCATCTGCCAACTCCATGATGACAAAGTCTGTTTGACGCCCATGGCAAGCGTGCAATGCCTGGTGGTGGGTATGAGTCAAATGCCTCATGAAGCGATTATGGCATCCAATCTTACCAGCTTTACTCTCGTCATCTTTTCATCTGATACTACTTGATTTAGCTCTCTCTTGGATCTCTCAGTGATCCATTCTGGAATCTTTTCAAACACTCTTGACATTGGTTGTGGAATAAAGCGTGATTTTCGGCGTTCTTGAATCAATCAAAGCTCTCAGCAGTTGCCCGGACCTCCTGTTATGATTGCGTCACAGAGGAGAACAAAAGGATGCTGTTCTTGAAGTGGGAACCCCCAGTTGCAAAATTATAATTGTTGGAAGCAGGACGAAAACCCAAATTTGTTTTCTTCTTCACTTTTTTTCGACATACAAAAAACCCCACTCTACATTTAACTTCCATTAATATATACATTAAAATGGGTCTTTCTGATTTCTTCTCCAGTTTCATGCCTACCGTCTACGCTGACGAAGAGCCCCAAGTCGAAGAGACCGTTGAGGAAGTTGTCGAGGAAACCCCCGCTGCTGAAGAGGAGGTAGAGGAAGAAGAAGAGGAAGAGGAGGAGCCCGAGGATCCTAAGCCTGCTATTTGGGAAGGTAAATTAGATTCAAGTTGCATTGGAAATGAGGAAAAGAAAAGAAAGAGAGTGGAAGCATTGACATTTCAATCGAAAATTCAATCTAGTCTGTACTGAAGAATGCTCTGCCTTGAAGCATCACCTTGATGAATGTAACGAGCGTGTTGAGAATGGATCCAGCGAAAACTGTATGTATATTTACACTTTGTATCGAAAGAGTATTGTTTCTGAAGGTTTGCGATTCTGAATAGGTATCGAGGAGTTCTTCCATTTCATGCACTGTGCTGATGAATGTGTAAGTTGATGTGTTTAGCGCTGAGATCTCAACCCATGCTAACATTTTGCTTTTGTTGTCGTCCAGGCTGCTCCCAAGATCATGGCTGCCACCAAATAAAATGAACCTATATAAATATTTATTCCTTTAAACAACACCAAGTATCAAAAAGAGAGTAAAAGATTGCTTCTTTTTCCTATATTTTTTTGGACACAATTGTAGATCTTTTTTTATCATATATAAAAAGTAATTGTCATATATATATATTGACAGCATGCGATAGAATGGTGTATGGTTGATTTGGGATGTAAGTGAAAGTTTTCGTTGGGACATTATTTGGATGATCAAACGGACATGGCTATTGCTTGCGAACTGTCAAAATCTTGATTCTCGTACCTGCTTATTCGGCCAGGGCAATATGCTGTTACATGTTCGATCTTAAATTCATCGTGGTTATCAATCATTTCTTCTCGCAAGACGGATCTTTGCTGTATTTCATACTTATCCTCCCCTCTCCTGATCCCACTAACTGAAGTATTCTCTCGCCATGTGGCGTTTGTAACGACGTATACATATAATGCTTGGTGGAAATCTTACTCTATTCTGCAATTCGGTTATTCATGGGTATGTTATCCACTGGCATACTCCAGTAACATTCATTAATGGTATTACAGTAACATTAAGCAAATGGTTCTATTGAACCGCGCTATATTGTGTACAGTACTATCATTGCCGTGAAGGGTGTTAGATAAAAGCTTGAACATAACATTCAGTGTACATTCACCAATGTTCATTTTTGAAGTAGCACGTGCAATCCTTCATAGAGTGATGATTGTACTTTTACACCTGCAATATTATTCAGCGATGGGATCTACAAAACTTCAAAATTTCTAACAAAAGCAAGAGAAAGTGGTCAAGCGAAGCTATGGTAGTAATGGAACTATCTAGTAGATTGCCTTCATGAGAAAGGCATCTGGCCAGCCAAACCCAATTCGATTTCCGACTTTTATTTTTTCAAGATTGGTCAGATTTTGTTTAAAATCGACCTAGTTTATTTATTTCAGGATTCTGAACTATAGAAATCGCAATGGTATGAGCTTCCTACCTTAAGCTTTCCTGGAGTACTTTTTAAGGCGCATCCAATGGTAAAAAGAAAAATAGGTGTTTTCGATAAACTTATTGAGCAATTTTGGAAAATATTAATTGTAGGTTTTGGCCAAAATGTCAAAGGTTTACATATAAAGGTCTCACAAACAAAGTTTTAGGGGCTGCTTTAGATCAAGAAAAACTTTTCGATGTAGTATATGCCTTAGTAGAAGTCTTCATTTTTGCGTTCAAAAACGCGATCGTTTGATTTTTGATGAAAAGCATGAGGTACCCCTCATGCTTTTGAACCAATTTTTGGTGATGTTTTTTTTGGCCCCAAAAAGGTTGAGCAATAGTGTCAGTGGGGTAGTGCTAGCTGAAAACAATTGTTTGGTGCCATTCTGACGGTCTAAAACGGATTCTAACTCGAAAAAACATGTACCTAGTACATGCAATTTGCGCTGTATTTTACGTGGTTAAGAGGAATTGAAAGTAAGGCAGCTATGCTAATTGCCCAAGCGTGTACCATTATCGTCGATGTAGGCTTAGAGCATCGTAGGAGAGTTATATTTATAGTTTACCGTTATTTTATGGAAGAATATTCCGTGTATTGAAAGGTTGAAAAGCAAAGTGCTATTTAGCACATATTAGCAAGGTTTCTGTTCCGTAGTCATTACATGGAAAGAAAAGTACCCGTCTTCTGTTGTCATAGATAATTGTTGCTGTGTACAATTTTTGTATGATTCTGAATGGTTAATTTCCTCGTTCGCCAGCCAGTTTGGCTGTGGCACATGGATTGTCGAAATCAACTTGAGAATAGCAGTTTCCGTCCTACAAGTTTGATAGATTTTAAATCAATCACGATAAAAACTTTTGTAAATTGCATATTTATGCCAATACGTTTGACAAGGCGTTCCTGTATGATAAAGAATTTGAAACCGAATAGAGGTGGATGCAGCTTCATGCAGTGGTTCATAATACACTCAATCTTCATAAATAAATCATCTTGATTCCGTCAATAAAAAGAACCAAAGGTGCAGGTTATTGACTGGGAATACTTGATAATCGAGAGCTGGCTATTTGCAAGTCATTGTTTACATTAGCTGTATTAAGATGCTATTGTGTGTTGAGCACCATAAACTATCCGCAGTACTAGTGCAAATACCCTCTGTTTCACAACTTGCTTCTTAAGCGAGTAGCTTATAATTCAGACATTTGAAACAAGTGAACTATAAAATACTTTGAACTTTGAGCTTCAAGTTGAGTGGCTGCGACATCAGACAGTTGATAGATTAATTGGATGCTATCACGTACAGTATATGACCAGCTTATTCTACAAGTATACATCTCGTAGGATAGCTCCGCCAAAACGTGCCTATGCTGGTGTATTAATTGGCTATCCCACGGAAACGGGAAAGTTTCATCTGACACATTCTTTTCCACGGCCATTTGTGTGAATGAAACTGTGTGATGTGAATCAGGTCAATCCTCCCCGCCATAATGTTTAGGCCTTGCATCTGATAAGTTTTTGCAAGTGTTAAGAACTAAAACATTCATCATAAACATTTACCCATCGTTTTATTCGTAGATTACTAGGTGAATTTGGACGAGGGTATTCCAAAAATACAAATGTCTTGTAAAGGTCTATTAACTCGAATTCTAGCTTGTATTATGAAATAGACTTTCATTGTTTTTAAAAGTTACTGTTTGATGAGTAAGCTGTTAGTGTTTCAACTTGCTGAATTTCTATTTATAAACATTTGAGATGAATTTGTGTCGATCTTGGTAGCTAATGTTGATCTCCCCGTGGAAGGACCCTCGACGGAATCTTCTTTGAAACAACGCTGATCCCTATACCATCATAAAGTCGGAAACAAAATTTCATTGCTGCGAAAAAAGGAAGATAGGAAAAGCGCTTCAACTATTTTTGATAAGAGCATATAAATGTCTTGGTAGTATAATACGAGGCTACTTTAATCTGAGAAGAATATTGCCTGCTTAAGTTTGGGGAATTTGAACAGGAAATGTCAAATGAGGGTGAGCTGACAAAAGATGGGCCGTTTTCTGTAAGCAGATGACAAATGATTTATCATGGTAAGCATACCTTGAGATGTAATAGACATGACGAGACCAAGGGTCATAATCTGTATAAAACCACATACATTGAATGAACAATTAATACAGATGTCGGTTATGCATCATTCCTCAAAACATTGACGCCCAACTTTCTCGGTTGTGGCCGTTTGGGTTATTAAAATTCACCGATTAAAACGGAAATGATTTCCTTTTATCCTGTCCATGCAATTGGTATTTTTGAGTAACCAGCAAATATACATTTAACATTGATAAATTCATCTCTGTTTCAATAGGTGTTTGAGCTTACATGACATGAGAATGGCTGCTATCGAAAACGGATACTCTTTGATGCAGGGTTATTCTCTATTTGGCAAATCTTGCTACCATACTTATTTTCGTTCATCACCGGGTACTTTGCATTGATCTCAATGTCACAATGAGGCACTCTTCACAGAATTGAAAATTCTGCTTTTTAAAGATAAGCGAGACAGACATGTTGAAGTGGTACCAAAATTCACTAAATTTGCAAATATACTGATTGAATGTCTCCTAATAAATGATACAATTTGTATAGATCCCTCCTTATAAACTACATTTACAAGCTGTTTAGACAATTTAGTCTCGTATCGTATACAGTTGTGATATTCTTTTTTTAAAAAAATGAATCAACTCCTTTCTTTTTCCTTTTTCCCCTCTACTGCTTTTTGATTTTATGAAAATATAAGAAATGGCTATCAAATCTTCATTTGAGCCAAAAGATGCGAGAATCACGTTCGAGGAAGAAGACTATCAATCAGATGAAGAGAAGGATACATCAAACGACTGGAATCAGCAGCAACCACGCAAACGAAAGACAGGCACTCAAGCACTAGTGGAATTTCTAAATACAACATGTCCTGAGGAATTCCAAAAAGATACGCCCAAACGAGCGTCTGCATTATTTTTCAGAAAAAGAAAGTCTACATCGACAAGCACTAACGAAAAGCAGCGTAAAAATTACATTGAAATCATTGCAAATCCTTTTAATTTCAAGCCCAAGAACAGTAAATCATCACCAACGTCGTCGCATCCCATATTACCCATGAGGAAAGGAACTATTCTCCCTAAATGCAATGTCGGTGGTATAAATAATACCCCAAACATGCTAGTACCCGCACCATTGCTATCAAAAGGAGGTGCTATTGTACAACCATGTCTGCGACCACAACAACATTTTGGAGAACAACAAGAAGAAGACGAAGAAGAGATACTGAATGTTTTACCGAGACCTCAATTAGCAACATCATCATCGTTATCAGTGGTAGCAGAGAAAGATGATATCATTGAAAAAGGATTAAAGCAACGACTCAACCATTACAAGGAAATACATCTACAAAAGCCCAGTGATTTGATATCGAGAAGCGTTGCTCAGGAGCACACTATGGCGCTAGAGGTTGTATTCTCAATGGTTAATGAGCACCAACAGCAAAGAGAGGACATCAAAACGAGGAAACCAAAGACAAGGCATGTTCAAGTTCAAACTATACCTTGTGATAACATTGGAATGACACAACAAGGAGATGAAACCTTAATGCTGGTGCAACAGGAGCTAGAACATGAGAAACTCTTGAATTCGAAACTAGAAGCAACGTTGGAAGAATTAACTGATCACTATGAAACTTTATGTGGATTGGCCTACAGTAAATTACGACAAGTTTGGGAGGAGAAAGTGAGATGGGAGAATGCTTGTTTCGAAGCTAAAGAACGTTGCTGGCATCAACATCAACAGCAGATTCTAGGATCAGAATTATAACTGTTTTTCATATTATGGCATGCCATTTTGAAGAAAAATAAAAAATCAATTTACGTACATTTTGGATTACTCAGCAAGCTCGGGCTTTTTTATAAGTTTAAAGAAATTATTGGTAGATGGAAGCATTTGTTCGTTCCTGAATTTTGTCGGAGATGAATCGGAGAGATAGAAAAACCTGAATTATGTAATGCTTTTATTGATTTCAGATCAACAAATTAGGCTTGAGTTTCAGTTTCAAATAAGCTTCGTCCCTTTTCCGTTACTGCATTTATGTATTCTTTCCATTGACGATGACACGCCTATTATTACCTAGCATTTGTTTCTAAAACAAAAACGTTTGCATATTTGGCACATGATTTGTGAAATAAATCATTTTTTTGTTATGAAGGATCAATTCAAATACTCAAAACGCATCAATATTGTAAAAGGATATTAATTGTTCTATCACGTTCATTTTTAATCTCGATAGTACAAAATTTATAGTCAATTGGTTTTTTTTTTTACTGCTACATTTTATGTTCTAGATTCG
>DF836345.1:37782-51946 GCA_000950595.1 Mucor ambiguus
TGAATTGTATACAAAAAATCACTCAAGTTTATATTCAATATCTAGATAATGCTGTTCGCCTATTAGATATATATTTCTCACGCCAATATCGAACACTACAACAGTATATACAATACCACGAAGATGAGCCATCAATCAATGTCAATCAATCAGATTCTACAGCCAAAAGAAACCACAATAGAAAAGAAATTAACCAGCAAAGGTAATGGTGCTGTTTACGTGTTTCAAGATGATGAACCTAACCAATTTCTCAAGTCAAAATCTTCTACACCTTCAAGGGATCCGATACACACTGCCTATGCACCTTTGATTTCGAATTAGATGATTTGAAGAATCGAAAATGGGTCGATGTGCCATTAAGGAAATGCCTCACAACTGTTTGTTCATCATGGTACGAACAGTTACGGTACCAACCACACTATGTATCTAACTTATTTATTTACACTAGCCCGGATCAGTTGATGAATAGTAACACGGCTGTTTACAGTGCCAATTTTGAAGAAAGCATTACTGTTGAAAACTGGTCTCCTCTGCATGATTCTCGATCAAATATTATATGGGAAGGCCATGGCACTTTGAATACAATACTAAATGATGATCACAACAATGCTCAAGTGACAGGCAAACTAATAGAATCTGACAAAGGTGGTCGATACGATTGCTATATTGAAGTGCTTATTCAACTTCATCCAATCGTGCGTCATCCAATGCCAAACAAAAGTGAAAACCAACACTATCTTCCTCCTATGCGCTCTATCTGGAATAATACTGAATATCCTTCCAGTGCCGCTACTTCTCCCTCTAACCATCACCACAATAACACATCACCTACACTTCAGCAACAACAGCAACAAAGCCGCCAGCATCTCCATCAATTGACATCGCCATCTCCACCTCATCGTCAGTTAAACGCATTGCAATTTCCAATGCAGAGAGATGATGCTCATCGTTTGCCATCATTCAATCCTCCTTCGGCCGCTTCTTTTCCTCGAGAAATGCAAAAAGATGACTACCATCATCCTTCGTATCCTCCTGCGTTAGATCCAGATTGGCCTGGTAGTCGATACGACTCTAGCAGTTTTGATCAAGAAGTGATCAAAAAACGAAAGCTTTCTCCTAATCATCATCAACAATACCGTTCGCAACTTTCATCTCCTTCACCCTCTCATAGTCAACAACAGCAGCAACATCATGATAATAATACAAAGTTAATGAGTACTCATCTTAGTGTGCACCGCTACCCTCCCTCCTCAAGCAAAACTTCCTCCGCCATTACTCCAAGTAACAGTAGTAGTGCAATGGCAACTACACGTTTAAACCCTACAACAACAGATACGTACTACCATCAATCGAGAAGAAAGAAAAGAGACACAAAACCACCAAATGCCAACGATATCCGACCTTTCGTAGAAGTAGAGCGAACGAAAGACGGCAGCTATATCCTACCTGCTGAGGTAGATTCCTGGACAGTTCTTAGCTTGGGAACTGTTGTTTGGGATAAAGCTGCTTTTCACAATCAAAGATACATCTATCCTGTTGGATACAGAGTCAAAAAGTAAATGAACACACGTTTAATTTGACTATAGCATTCACTCATCCTATTTTTCTCAGGTGGTATAGAAGTATGGTAGATCCTCATAGTGATACTCAATACACATGTGAAATTTTAGATGGTGGCGATGAACCTATTGTAAGTTGCAACGATATTTCACTGAATAACTTATACAAACAACAATATGTAGTTTCAACTAAACGCTGATGATAATCCTTCTGAATGCTGGAGAGGACCTACTCCCACTACTGTCTGGACAATTGCAGTGAGGAGAGCGTTTGCCATCCGTAACATGGATTATGGGCATAATCCTGTTGGCCCTGATTTCTTTGGTCTTCGCAAGAATACGATTGCAAAAATGATTCAAGATCTACCCAACGCAGACAAATGCAAGAATTACATTTGGCAAAACTTTGAAGCAATGAGCAACAACAAGGGCAAATCGGTTAGACGGACAAATGCGAGATTGAGTTCATCTTCTTCGACTGGATCAACTACAAACAACGATAAACAGCTCGAATCTATTGATGAAAATACAGCATCCTCACCAAGCACAGTCAAAAGTGAAGGCGTCTAGCTGTTCCATATGTTTTGCTTGCAATCTTTTATTATTTCTACCCTATCTCTGTAATTGTATAATCCTTTTTTATCCTTTTTCCCTGTCTTCTTCCCATTACCAAACACACTTTCTTTTTCTTTTCACTCATTCGACTTGTGTAAAATATGCTTAAAGACCTCTTCCTCCTTTTTTTTTCCTTTTTCTTTTTTGAAAAAAAATCTGTAAAAAAGAAAAAAGAATCCCAATCAACCTATACTATATGCCTTATACAATCAATAAAGTAAACACGAAAAACTCACACAAGAAAACCCACTTTTTTCGTTGTAACGCCCAGTGTAACCTAATACCGTGCTCTCGGTATATACTTCTTCAGCGAATTGTAGCAGCAGCTCTTGGCACTTGGTTGAATCTCACTTTAAGGAACGCCCAAGTCGATTCAGGATCGATTTGAGTGGTTCATTTGGGGTAACATTTTTTTCTATATTGTGCTCTCTTAGCATGATATTGAGGAGCTTGTTATTGGGTATCACAATGGGCCATTTTCTATTTGGCAAGCGTAGTACACATGTTGGAATATTCCAAGTAGTAAGTTAATCTGAGCCGTATCATGTCTAATACCTTGTCATTTTTCAGTATGGCGTGCTTTTTGAGTTTTCATGTCCTCTCCATTTAGAGTCAAATTGTTTCATCCTCCTCTTGATATCTACAAAAAAGCAAGTTGGATCACCAGGAGAATTAGTAGGTTTGCGGAAAATTTTCCTATTGGAGTATATGCGTTGATTTTGCTTCCGTACTTTCTACTGTCTGTCTTCGCCTACGATGGAAATAATGTAAATTAGGTGCGTTCCATGATTCATAATTTGCGTTGGATGACATCCTTGTAAATACATCATCGCAGGAAGGTTTGATATGCTGTGGTACCAGGAAAATGTCGATAAAAGAAAAGGATAAACAACAGACAAAGCGAAAGAAGAGGGTTTGCCAGCTGATTTCTTCTAAGATGTCGCTTTATTTGTTTGTTTTAATTTAGAAAGGCTTGAGCAATGTTGTACATTCGCAACTGTCATATGTTACAACCGCAACAGAGGATGTTTCAGGATGCTCGCATCAAACCAAATTTGTCACTGATTCGCGTTCAAATGCTTGGTAACTCTTAGGCCGCGCTACAGCATTGCGAAATCAAACGTAATACACTTTCCATTTCTACCAGGTGAACCAACTTTGATGGCTTGTTTCAGGGATAGTACAAAGAAATTGTTCACAGCACCGGATAAGATACATGAAACGGCAATGGAACCTGGCACCTCATCAAAATTCATCAGCAGAAATACCATCACGGCCATGTAAATGGTCAACTAAGTGTACAAGATCCCTCAAATTTATCGACTCGTTCGGCTTGAATTTTTAAAGTATTAGAAAGGAAAATGGCTCCATATCAAACCCTGTGGCCCCAACCAGATGGGGGGCACCAAATTCAGGTATTGACAAAGCTAATTGCAGATGAGACTTTCAGTAAGGCAAGTATATTACAAGCAAATTTTATTTTGTTTTTAAAAGGGGTATTTATCATTATGTACATATTTTTAGGATGTGTATATATGTAGAAAAGTTTAGTCAACGACCACAATCCCGTTGAAACTTTCATGGTAGACAGACTTTTTGAGGAAATCCATTGCTGTGTCATTCTCATTTTGGCCATCGTCTTCCTTTTCCTCGTCGCCAGTAGGCTTGCTATTGTCATCATCTACTTCATCGTCGACATCACCATCCAAGAAAGACTTGATCATGGCAGCGGAGAAACCAGAGAGCAAAGAGACGCCAGTGTCTGACTTGGTAACAGGTACAGTCATTTCTTTAGATGATCTATAGACATTTTGATTGCACAAATTCCACCAAACAAGCTCAGGCACCTTGTAGCCAGCCTCTTGGTATTGCTTCTTGATGAATTCGTGTGTCGTGAGATAGCTGTCCATACCATTGTCATCCGCATCAAACTCCATATCAGTAAAGATGAATAAACGTTTGACCATGTCCTCGGGAGCCAACTTGTGCTTCTTGGCCATTGGCAAAAGTACATCAGTAAACACTCGGCAGATATCAGTGTTAAACCCAACTTCGCTAGACATCACCGTCTTGACTTGGTCGCTGAATGGTTTATCGGTGTCCACCTTGAATGCCTGAGGTCTGTCAGTAAAAGTGACCACAGCGCCATTGAAAGGACGTTTGGCAAGGTTGGTAATCACCAAGGAGAGACCAATAGCTGCAAACATGGGTTGATTTTGAGGCTTGTCACCGCCGCACATCATACTGCCAGAGACATCACAGATAGCCAGACATTCTCCAAGATCTACCTTCTTCTTCTTGGTTTTGCCATCACCCTCTTCCTTATCAACAGCCAACAAGGAAGTATCACGGATTGACTTAATCAAGGTATCCCATTGACCATTGACGAGATGTTCCTGGGAGGTCATAAACTTCTCGCTGAGATCTGGCTGGCTCTTGAGCACCTTCATGAGGCTCTTGGGCAGGTCGCTATTGCAAGCACGATATACCAGCTCATTGGGACCCAGAGTAGCGCCGCTGACCTTCTTCGCTCCTCGAGCGACTTCACTCATGTAATCGACGACTGCATCAGGAGCATGCTTAAAGAAGTTACCAATATTTTGTTGCAGACAGACTGATGGAATGTGACGGAAATCAACCTTATTCCATTGACCAGGGCTCATGTAGTGCTCCGTGATGTCCATAGCAGATCTCAGAGGGACCAGGTATTCCTTGCGGTATAATTCTCTTGCCTTGTTCAAGTAGTGCACGCGAGATTCATCCTTTTCTTGATACTTGTGAGGGGGGAACAGCAATTCAGCAATTGTAGTGGCCAGCAGTGTGTGCTTGTCAAAAGACTTGCACAGAGATGGAGCCCATTTAGCAGCCATACTAAGATTGAAGCCCAAAGCATGTCGTCCCTTTAGGTTGGCTTGCTTGTTCTGCTCCAACTGCTTTCTATCTTGGACAAGTTGGTCAGCAAATAGGCGAGCAACAGAAAAATGCAATGCTCTGTAGATCTTGTCCTTTTCCAACAGATCAGACACCACTTGGTTACGTTTCTGACGCTCTTGCAAACGCTTCTCCTTGGCATCAGCCTCCTGCTTCTTGTTATGTTCCACGTTCATCTTCTTGAAGTTCTCGAGATTTTTGGCAGCCTCTTCGGGGGTCATCTTGCATCTCTGATTATAACGCTTGTTACGCTCTGTGATGGCTTTGGAACGTGAAGCCTTGTTGCGAGGCGTAGGAGGCCAGACAAGAGCACGATACTCTTCATTGTATGAGATTCCACCTACTTGACCTTGACAATAAATAGTAGCCAACACCAAGAGATCTTTCCAGCAGCCATGCGTCTTGAAATCACGACGAGTCAACAGCTCATGCTTTTCCTCCACAGCCTCCCAACCATCAACTTCAGCTTGAGCCTTTTGCTTGGCCTGTCTTCTAGTGTGTTCAAGCTCAGCATCTGTGCGGACAGTTCCATCAATCAAGACGTGCAAATTGGCCAGAGCAGTGCGAGGATGGTGCAGCAACAGCCAAGAATAAGCGTTAAAGAAAGCCTTGCCTAGGGACTTGCCTCGGTGGATAGAACGAGTATAGAAGATGATGTGAAGTGTCATCTCTGGGTCCTGTTCCCAAGCAGCCTTGAGCATAGCATGTCGACCTTCGGGCTGAACAGAGTCGATTCCATACGAGAGATCGATAATGTCATCACGAGTGGATGCGTTGGTTAAGGCGCCATTCGTAGTCCATGTCTGGTTCGCCACCTCGTCAAAAGCCTCCATAAACTTGCTATTGTTGTTGATGTCCAGACCATCGACTTCCAAAACTTCCTCCTGCTTGTCCACCTTGCTTTCTGTACCATCATCGACAGGAACAAGTTTGGCAATCAAATCTTTCAGCAAAGCTTCCTTGTGGAGTTCTTCAAAATAGGGAAG
This sequence comes from Mucor ambiguus, assembly GCA_000950595.1. NCBI lineage: Eukaryota > Fungi > Mucoromycota > Mucoromycetes > Mucorales > Mucoraceae > Mucor > Mucor ambiguus. The sequence continues at coordinate 43,874 of DF836345.1, forward strand.
AGCAGCAGGATAAGTGGTGAAAGACATGTTGGTTCTTGATAGTTCTAGTCAATGAAGAAAAGATGGGTTTGTTTATCTGAAAAACGGATTTAGCATTGATTAGGCTTTTATATCAATCAAGGATACGCTGCGGCGACGTAAAATCAAAACTGCGGTAGTGGAAGAGGAGAGAAGCAGAGTTTAGCCCATGTGTCACCAAACTATGAAGTCAATGTGCATGTTTTCAAAAGGAAAGCAGTTCTTTTCAGATCAATGACTTGGCTTGCTATTGAGGTTACCTCAAATGAATCTATAACCTCGCTACAAGATGGGCATTTCCACTTGAGAGCCCCAGTTTTAAGATCTAGTAGCTGGTCGAAATGTGTGATGAGATGCGGTGTGCTGTGTTGCCTTTGGGTGCCAATAAACATGTTCAAAGTAGCTACTCTGCTGTGCCACACGCTTGGTTCAAAAAGCTAGTGAGGATACCAAGTTGCAGTCAATGATTTTGCATTGGATGAACTGGATCAAGTAATACTTTATTGGTTGGTTTTACGGGAGACTCTTGCCTGGAAAACACCTGTTAGTTGATCGGCAAAGGCATTATACCATAGCAGACGATGTGATGGGATTCAAGCATTCGATGTTTGCTTCTTTTGTGTTGAAGCCACTAACTCAACCTCAAATCGAATTCATCGTAATATGGTAGCAATTGTAGTTTATTTAATACATGAGAGAGAGTTCTTTACCAACGATGCTATCCAAATCATCACTGATAACCTCATTCGTTGCATAAATGTTTAAATTCGAGTGATACAGTGATAATCCTTGTCAATTGGAGAATTGTCTGGCGTTAAATAGAGACAGTTACTTTTAAGAGCATTTGTGAGTTTTTACTCGTTTTGCTCCCTCCCTATTTACTATAATTCTACTTGAAAATGAGTCAACCTCCATTACACGAACACTCTGATAGCGAGATAGACTACGATTACGAGATAAATCACGAAGAAGATGAGGAAGATTGGCAAGATGCTGAAGAGGACCACCCTGCCCAAGCATCCACTGCAACTGCACCCACGAATGCTACTACTACTGCTGCTACTACTGCCAATGCTGGTGGGTCAGAAAAGGAGGCAGAAAAGAGACATATCATCAACGAGGCTGAATTGAGAAAGAAGATCAAGGAGATTCAGCTTGACCAAGCCCTTACACCTAGAGACAAGGCCAAGCAAATACAGGTAGGTTTACAAACGTTGCCAGCGACAATCAAGTATTCTAATTTGGTTGATATAAACGACAGTACTTGATGTCGCATGGTACCACGCATCCGCCTGCTCACAATCAATCTGACGCCAGTCTCAATTCATCTGAAAATGACTATTGCAAATCATATAATGTAACAACACATCTCACATCAAACATCAGTCGCAGTCTAATCATGACTATTTAGAACGAAGAGAAAGAGATTCTAGGATGTAAGCACTACCAAAGAAAATGCAAATTGCAAGCCAATTGTTGCCAAAAGATTGTGGCCTGTCGATTTTGTCATGACGATGTAGAGGACCACAACATTGTGAGGTTTGGTTTGTGGAAGTATGAGTTCGTGAGCCTTGGACTCAGTCTGTATTTTTTTTTCGCGACAGAAACGAAACCAAGAATATGCTGTGTATGCTGTGTATGACATTACAACCAGCTGCTCAAGATTGCAGCAACTGTGGAGAAAGAATGGCCCGTTACTATTGCGGTAAATGCAAACTTTGGGATGATGATCCAAAAAAGGCCATTTATCACTGCGACGACTGTGGCATCTGTAGACAGGGCAATGGGTTGGGAAAGGACTTTTTTCACTGCAAAAAGTGCAATATCTGTTTAAACATCACCATGAAGGATCACAAGTGTATTGAGAGAAATCTGGAGAGCGATTGTCCCATCTGTGGTGAATACATGTTTACTAGCACATCGACTGTTATTTTCATGGTAAGTTGGGAATGAGTGCAAGCCGATACTATGTGTATATTAACGGGAGAGACTTAGCCTTGTGGACATTGTATCCACAAACACTGCTATACAGCCTATATCCAGACATCATACCAATGTCCAACTTGCCTCAAATCATTGGGCGACATGTCTGAATACTTTAACCGCCTTGACAAGGATTTAGAGCGTCAGCCTATGCCTGCAGAGTACGAAAAATTTATATCACACATCTTTTGCAACGATTGTGAGGAAAAGACGCCTGCAAAGTACCATTTCTTTTACCACAAATGTGGTCATTGCGGAAGTTTCAATACAACTGTTCTCAAGACGGAAAACACGGAAGAAACAGCGCAAAAGGCTGCTACTACGACTGTTGCTGCTGGTGCGTCATCTTCATCCTCTTCGTCAGCATTGGATGCACCCAGTTCATCCTCAAGTAATGCACCTGCTGCCACTATTACTGCTGCTATGGAGAATGTGTCAAACGAGACGGCAGGCTTATCCTCCAATTCTGATCAAGATCAAGGCATGCAATCACAGTTAGGAAACGCAGCAAGCAATGCTACTACACCTGCTCCGTTCTTGGGTATTGGTGGCTATATCAGAAACCCTCCTCCATCGTCCGCATCCAGCTCATCGTCCAGAGGTAGAAATGGTACTGAATCCAATGAAGGATAATAAAACAAACAGTAGTTTATTTTGGTTTAATGGTTGTTTCTCTCAAATGCCTCGGCTAAAGCTCTCTGTACTTCAAAGTCTTCTTCTCCAACTGCCTCCATGAGTTGTCTCATTTCTTCTTCACTCATGTCAGCATTATTGTGTGGCCTAAACATACAGTTGTTAATGTCAGTGCACAGATATGGCTAGCACCGAGACTTACATGCCAGCTGGGTGAGGTTCCCAACCATCCTCTTCATCCTCTCCTTCATCCTCTTCTTCGTCCTCAGCAGCACTTTGCAGTTCTTGCACAAGCTCAGGATACTGATCGGCATCTGCTGGAAATGCGCCAGGAACTTGATTGGCATTGTCCGCTCGATGTCTCTCCAATTCCCGCAGCAATTCTTGTGCCTCTGCTTGACTGGCAGGGGCTAATCGGTTACTAGCCAACAATTCTCTTACTGCGTTGATAACAGTTTGAGCATCCATTGGCCCGCCATTACCAATGCCAATACCGCCACCAGAGAACATACGCTCACTCGTGTTGTATGAAGATTCCGAGTCTGGGGGTGGCAAAGGATCATACATGTGGTAACTGGTTGAAGTGACTCTCGATGGCAGATAAGATAACAGCTTTTGAATGTCTATCAAGACAATGTAACGAGAGACACTCAAGGGAACCGAATCCTTTTGTTCACACAACAGCTTTTGTTGGATGGTTTGAGGCTGGTTGACGACAACAGGTAAAGCGGATGATCCTACGCCCTTGAGCCATTCCAAGACCTCGGGTTCCTTCCACATTTCAAAGGTGCGTTCTACATAAGACAGCTGCATGACCTCCATGTATTCGTTAGGAATGCTAAAGATGTGTGTTGGCATCATCCGGACAACATATCACATAAGAAAGACTTACTATTGGGTCAATTGCACAGTTTCCTCAGGCTCGGGTTCACCAAGCTTCTCTAAAAGTCGACAATAGACCAAGGGATATTTCTGGATAGCCCCCTTCATCATCTGCGAGGCCTGGACAACATCGTCCGAGCTTTTGCTCTTTTCGCTCATCTTGAACTTGGCATAAGCTGAAGAATAAGCAAAGTTGGGCATGTCAGCAAGATCCACGGGGTAGAGATGGCCATCTGTCTTCCATTCAGAATGCATTTTGAGGACATACTCATAGTCCTTGGCAGAAAGAGCATGATAGTCTAAGGAGAGTAAAGCACCCAAAGGATCAGAGACGGGGTCAAGGCTGAACAGCAGTTTGTTAAATTCAAAAGCTGTCTTCCAACAGCCACGACGAATCAAGAATTGAATTTGACGGAAAACGGCCAGGAAGAATGATCTGTTCTCTGGTTTCTTGTAGGATAAGCGAGCTGTGCCAGTGGCAAGCGAGAATTGAGGATGAAAAGCTCTTTCACAAGCATACAGGGCTCGTTCTGTAGAAATACGATGAATACGGTGCACCGTCTTTTGTATTTACCGTGCGCTTACCAATGAAATCACCAGCAGCATGCCAGTCTCCACTCTGCTTTGAGATTTCAGACAGTTGAAGCAGGCTATCGACATGGTAAGGTTGTGTTCTCGTCAATTGCAACAGGGCATGTGGATTATGAGTAGAGACTGCACGCAAGAACTCTACTTGAGCCTCCTGATACAGCTCCGAGTGTCTGAACGCATAATAAGTGACACCGTCCTTTGTCTCCACAACCTCCATGGACAAACCATGTCTTTTGTAAGGTGGCCAATCGCTCTTGGGTGTGGTGAATTTGGACATTTTCAACACTCTGCCTTGAGAAGCTCGATTCTCAGTGTTTACCACATGAGAGCCAAACAAGCGCTTCATCTCTGCTTGAGCATTCAAATGACGGTAGTTGACAGCTAGTAATTGACGGCGCTCCTCCGTGTTGAAGCTCTGGTTGTTCTTGCTCGCCTTTGAAGATCTATTGTGCTCATCTTTCAGTCATCAGTTCAAATAGCTGCTGCAATGTATAGTTTACTTTTTTCCAAGCTGCTTCAATACCCTGTCCAGCTCCTTCATACTCATGTCATCTGTGCTGCTAGTTTGGTTGTCGTTTTTATTGCTCTTCTTTTTGTTCTTCTTCTTCTTGTTCTTCTTGGTACTGTTGAATGACTAAGAGAGTGAGAGAGGCAGTGAGTCCAAATGCTGCTGGCTGATGCACGGGATTCAGTAGTAGGCTTACCTTTTCATTGACAGGCTCAGGCTTTTTGACTTCCTCCACTTGCTCTTCCTCTGCCTCTTCTTCTTCCTCGTCTTCGGCAACATCATCGTCGTCGTCTCCATTCAGCTACGTGCCCTGTCAATAGGTGATCAAGGTAAGGCAGTTTGCAGCTACTTACCAAGTCGAATGGGTTGATTTGCTTGATGGGCTTGCTTTCGACATGACTCTCTTCTTCGGAATCTAACGCTTCTTCATCAGAGTTCTCAGGTGCAATGGCAGGCAACTGCTCTTTTTGGAGTCTCTTTAATGCTCTAGACGACATGCTGATAATAAAGAAAAGAGGTTATGTTATTCGGACTTGTTGATTAAAAACTTGACGCAGCAAAGCAACAGACACACTTTTGCATCTGAATCTGAATCAAAAATCTCTCGCGTCTTGGTTCATTGCACTCTAATTTCTCAACGATGAAGACAACATGGCTACTAGCCACAATCTTTTGTATTCAGTATGTCTGGGCCAATACTGAAAAGTTGGTTCTGCAAGTAGATTCTCAAAAGCTGACATCGTGCGACCCTCATTTTGAAGCATTAAGCAAAGCACGAGAAGCCGCATCATTGCAACCGCCATTTTCAGAAATACAGAGTAGCATTATACCACAGCGAGATGCTCAATGGTACAGCTTAGACAATGTAAAAGACAACGCCACTTACGAGATTAAAGTGTCATACCCTGCTGTTGCAAGTATCTCTCATGACGCTTTCTTGTCCTGTCATTAATGCAAACTCTATCACAGACGCCAGCTGATTTCTACCTCAAGATTGTCAATCAATGCAAGCGATCAGACGGAAGCTTAGCATTCACATTGCAAGTTGCTGCTAAATACACGGGTGTATCGCAAATCAAAGACATGGAAATCCAACCAGTGATATATAATCTAGTTTTAGAGAATTTATACCTTGGATTTCTCTTTTACCAAGTATACAAGATTGTAGTAGCCATCATTGTCGTCTTGGTGATTGGATTTTTTCTCTGGATGCCCTATGTAAAAAGCCTCATCATAAAGAAAGCAAAGTCTGATTAAACTCATTGATCAAATTACTGTCATGCTACGATATTCAAGCTCTTTTTCAAATTTGCAGTGGTGAGGAGGATAACACAAAACATGCGTTATTTTATTTTTTTTCTCTCTCTTTTTTTATTTTATTTTATTTTTTCAGTCTTCTGGTCAAGCATACAAAATGGGAGGAGCACAGAGTTCTGAGCAAGGACAATATGGATTTCATGTGTTGAAAGTAAGGTATCAAGCAAGCATTCGGCATAACGACATGCTGATTTCGCGTGTTTTGTTAGGTAAAGGAGAATTCTCCCGCTTTTCACGCAGGAATTGAGCAATTCTTTGATTATATTGTCAATATTAACGGCATCCCTCTCGTAAGAATGCCAACTGGAAGTATTCTTCACTGTACTCATATTCAGTAGAACAATGGCGATAGCCAAACATTGTTGAAGACATTGCAGGAATACGAAGGAAAGCCTCTGCCTATGGGCGTCTACTCTAGCAAAGAGCAATCGTTTCGAGGTAACAGAGATGAGAGAGATATATCGCCCTCAAATCCATCTCACAAGTAAATTAGAAATCACTTTAACACCAAGCAGAGATTGGCATCCTGACGATCCAAATGAAAAGAGCTTAATTGGTGAGGTTATCAATGGCATAGGAAATGGCATAAATTAGCTGATGAGTATCTCTATACACTGTAGGCTGCTCAATTAGGTTCTGCTCGTTTGAACGTGCTGGAGAGAATGTATGGCACGTGCTGGACGTATCTCCCAATTCCCCTGCTGAAATGGCTGGCATCATTCCGTACTCTGACTATATTATAGGTAGTCCACACATGACCTTGAGGAATGAGGATGATTTCTATGACTTGGTGGAGCAATATCTGGGTAAACCTCTTCGATTATACCTATACAATTCGGAATGGGACAGCTGCAGAGAATGTATCATTGTACCTAATCACGAATGGGGAGGAAATGGCTCACTTGGTTGCGATGTTGGATACGGCTTATTGCATAGAATACCTCGAAAAAAGAGCGACAGAGAATTGCAGGCAGATGAAGGACAACAACAGCACTCAGAATCAGTGACCTACAGTGATACCATCTTTAATGCGCCAGAATTGCCTGCTTCAGATGAGGAAGAGGTGTTGGAAGAGGCAAAACAAGTATCACTTCCACCTTCTCCTACAAATCAATCACCACAACCACCATTAGAGGCAGAAGCAGAAGCAGAAGCAGGCGTAGAAGCAGAAGCAGGCGCAGCAACAGCAACAGAAGCACAAGCATCATCTACAGCAACACCATGAATACATATAACTCATTGACAGTAATAAAAACTTGAACCATCATTGGATTGTTAAATTGTATGCTCAAAAATAGCAATGTGACAACAAATACTGCTTTCAAAACTTGACTGTTGGGATGTCATTTGTAAAGTGATTATTACGGGTACCTCCATTCATGGATAATCATTTTCAGTGCTCCAAACTTTAGCCATGAGGGAGCAAGATGGTCATTTTGAATGGAAATATAGAAACGCATTCACTTAGAACAGTGCCCAGCTTTGTAGTTGAATGGGGAACCGAGCAAGCACCTTGCCCGACCACTCTATACTAAGCACACAAATGCTTGCGCCTTGGCAGCGAAGCTTAGTTGATGGCGGATGATTGTTGAGGTTCACAAAACGCCCCAAAATCATATCGATGACTAGCTGCTCCTTCAATGCCCGCCACATGCAAATGATAATGGTTGTCCAAATGCTAAGCATATTAAAAGTGCATCATGTTTTTGTTTCAATAGTAAAGTAGCACCAAGCATCATCATCTTCATGTCTAGTAACATTTCTACTTTACTTCGAACCATTACAATTATTTCCAAACTGTTTTGGGGCATGAAAAAACAGAACAAAGCAATGAAGGTGGATGAAAAGGCATTACCATGAGCCAAAGGACTAATCTCACACGCCGGCTAAATTGAATCAGGGATATTGTATAGCTTTTATGACTTGTCACATGTGGGAGTTCTCCTTATTCATTGCACCATCATTTGTCCAAATCGTGTCTGAACTTCAAGTGGAAAAACTAAACACTGCAAATTAGCCTAGGAGGCTATTTAGGAAAGGCAGAAAAAGGTAAAATTAATAGCAACCGGCCGGGTCCTTTTTTTCCTTTTCCTTTCGTTTTTTTTCTTATTCATTTAAACTTTTACTGATACACAAAAAAA
>DF836345.1:73955-87944 GCA_000950595.1 Mucor ambiguus
TTACTAGTAGCATCATTTCAAAATTATTCAATTTCTACAATCACCCATTTCTCAGCAACCATGCTACCTACGCAAATTTAAATCGTACCATCGTCGTCAGGGCAAAATCGGGGTCTAAAATCGACCAAAAACTCCGTTTTCGGAGTCTGAATATTTGTATTCCGTCAAAATTGTATTTGGACGTGCTACTATTAGTATGAAGGATTCAGGATAAAAGTTTTAGTAGGTATTTACAATGATATTACTTGGCTTATTTCAGTACATGTTTTGTAGAATAGCTATCAACATTATAGCAATGCTGAATGACCAACTGTAATTTTAGCAAGAACTCTAATTGTGTCCAGAAAGGGTGCATGATTGTACGAGTGTTTAATTTATTTTAATGATTTGCGGGCATGGGGTTGTGAATTATGCAGTAAAGCGTGGTATGAGATGAGGCAATTAGTTGATAATTTTTCAATGTTTTAAATATTCTACAGTGGTATATGATAAAGATATCAAATTGTTTTGGCAATCCAAAGATAGTATAGTTGTTACTGTTAAACCACAGTCTTTCTCTTGCTTCCAAACATGGACCAAATTTTCCAAGACCCTTTTTTCGCTGCTGCCTTCTCGATGGATCTTTTATTCTCTGCTTCGATATCACCAAGCTCTGCCAAACGCTTCACCGCAGGCTCATAATTTTCGTTGGCTGCCATCTTGTAATAATCGGCAGCAAGTGCATAGTTGTGATCCCATCCATCCCCTTTAAAAAACCTATTTAACACCACGTTAATTGACAGATAATAACAGTAATCTCTATAGAGCCTACATTTCTCCTAGCATGTACCGTGCATAGTTTTGTGGTGCATCTTGCTGGCTAGCCGCTTTCTGATAGTATTCAAATGACTTTACCAAGTCCTTTGGCACGCCTAGTCCTTGACGATACATATCACCCAAGCATGTTTGGCAATACCCTAAGCCCGATGGCCATATATCATCACCCATTAAACACCAGTGCCGTGCTTGTTCATAGTCCTTCTTGATCCCTTTCACTTTGCCCTCAAAATACATTTTCGACAGTGTTTCAATTGCTAATGGAAAGCCTTGTTCGCCAGATTGATTCAACCAAAATACAGCCTGCTGTACGTCTTGCTTCATGGCCGAGTTTTTTGGTGGGTGCAAAAGGACATCGCCAACAATAAACTGACAATACTGTTCACCAATACTCTCTGCAATGCGTCGTGCATACTTGTATGCCTTTTCGATATTGCGAGGGATAGTTTCACTGCCTTCATAGTACACACGAGCCAGGTCAGTAAGGGCACGGGCATCGGTGCCACTTTTACGTTCAGCAACTGCTTCGTAAATTTCCAAGCTCTTTTCAATGTCGTATTGCTTGGGGTACTTGTAAGGATCGCTCAATATCTTTGCCAGCTCTATCCCTGCACCTTCATGACCTGCTTCAGAAGCTTTCGTAAAATAGCTGATGCCAACAGGAATATCTTGATCAACGCCAGTGCCATCAACAAACAAGATGCCAACCAAGTAACACATTGACTTTAGCAATTTCTTTCTCTTCTTGAGCTGTAAATCTTCTTGTTGTGCTTGAATTTGATCGGCTCGTTGAATAAGGCGCTCGATGAGAGTTTTATCGTCCTCTTGTTCTGTCAAAGCAATCAATTCTGATACACATGGTGCCAAGGATGCTGATAGTCTTCGGTCAAACACACTGCGAGCCCATAAAGTAGCTTCTTCTGTATCTCTTTTGATGATGTGAAGATCTCTTCGATCCAAGATGGTGCTAAGTTTGATTTTAGCTTCAACGTCGCCCTAAACATAGCTCGTTATTAGCATTATACTTTCTTCATAACAATGTGCTTCATTGTACTTTGGCTGCTTTAATCCTCAAAAACTTCAAAGCTTGCTTTGCCAGCTCAATAGATTCCACATTATTTGCATCGATGTCTGTTGAAGCATTGTTTATAAGCTCGACAGCTGTGTATTTTTTTCCAGAAATAAAATTGCTGTTATAAATAGCTTTGTAAACAGTATCTTCACCAAAGCTTACCTGTAAGTAAATGCAATTCAGTAGCAGTGCCTGAGAACAGCGAGTGTATAGCTTGGTCTGCAGATTCCATATTGGTATCGAAAGATAAAACGAAAGAGAAGCTTTTGAAATTGTAAAGCAAATTTGTTGTTGTCGATTCATTTGAACCTCAGTGGAGTGACACACACACGTGCTTTTAAAGAGGTTTGACATTGAAGTTAATTCATTGGAAATCTGCCACTAGTCATTGCGTTAATTCAATGATATTCTGAGCATTTCATCGTGAGTAATGGATAAGCCGTAGTCCCATAGACATTAATGCATATTGGGATTAATGAGGCATTGCAAATATAACATAGTGATCGCTGTCAAAAAGGATGTGCATCGTTGGATCCGTTTCAATGTCGAAAAAAAGCACATCTATCCAGTAGGATTGAATTGGATCTTCAACCCAACATTGAGAAGAAACAGACTGAAATGATAGCCTTGCTTACATCTTGTTTCCAACGCAGATTTCTTCATGTCTCAGCTTGGTTTGTGAATCTACCTATGATAGCTATTAATCGAAGCATTTGCTAGAAATGCTAGCTTTGCAGATCAACTGTGCAGCCATCTTCTTTGCTCATTCAAGTGAATAAACGTAAATGCCATCTTAATCGCCATTTTGGCATATTCAGCGCCCAGAGATAATAATTCATCAGATCTTGCAAGGATTGCATAGAGACAAACAGGCTCTAATGCCAATCAACTTATTGCCCTGGCTGTATTTAGTTGTGGACGGGTGTATTTCTGTTGACTGCCGTTACTTGTAAAACGGCTCTTGGTACACTTCAAATTCAGATCACAGAGATCCTTATAAACAACAAAAGCATCCAAACTCACCAAAAGGCCATTGCCATCTCCATGGATCTGTAAATCTCATGGGAAATCAGTGGTACAAGCAAAGAAAAAGACTCATCATAATTGTAACAAGTCTATAACTTACGTAAGTTATTTCTGTAACAATCTCTCTTTCTCGCTCTCGCCAGCCTTCTCGCGCAGATTATAATAAAAAAAAAAACTATTACGTAATTTTCTCGTGAGAACTGGAAAAAAAAGGCGTTTTTGTATACAAATTAGCTTTTCTTTCTTTGCTTCTCTCATTTCTTCCTCTTTTCCCTTTTCCTGCTTTGATTTGTCAACTCAACCACAAGGATTAAAATGTCAAGCTCCAGTCCATCTTCTGCTAAACATGCCAACACGACAAGGCAATCCAGCAGTCGCTCACGCTCACCATCTCCTACAAAAAAGACAGTGATAGAAACAAGAAGAGCAGAACAAAATAGAGCAGCACAAAGAGCCTTCAGACAGAGAAAGGAGCTTTATGTCAAAGAATTAGAGGCCAAAGTAAATCAAATGGCTGACTGGCCAGCACGTATGGAGCAACTGGAAAACGAAAACGAGCAGCTGAAGCGAAAGATTGCACAATTAGAAGAAGAAAACAGCAATCAAGCACGCAAATCAATGAAATTAGAATATGCTTCTGTACCAAACGCATCCACATCGCCATCGTCCTCTTCGTCAGCATCATCACCCAACGCTAAAAAACCCACTGCATCCAAAAACGCCCAGCAACAAGTAGACCCAAAGAAAACCACACAACCTAAACAAACGGGTGAAAAGGGTAAAGTGTTGGACGATTTAGTATCCATTCTAAAGACTCGCAATAGACCACCCATCCAATATCATCAATACCAACCACCAAACAATTTATAAATGCTGATTATGTAATCGAATATCAGGCAATAATAAAAAAAAAAAATTGAATATTTATAGTAGTTGATGACCTTCAGATCTAGATCCAAGATGGTCATCATTGGTAGTTAAAGGATAGGCGCTAAGAAAATTTAAATCAACGTTCATGGAGAAATCATCCACAACAACATCAGAGGCAAGCTTCATGTCATCATCGTAGCTAGGTTGGTAGGGACGATGGAGCTGTTGCTGCTGCTGCTGCTGCTGTTGTTGTTGTTGTTGAGAATGGTGGTGATGATGGTGTTGGGATAATTGTGGTTGTGGAGATGGGGTATAAAACAGCTGGCTAAATTGTTGCTGGAATTGATATTGCTGCTGCTGTTGTTGTTGCTGATATAATTGATATTGTTGCTGCTGCATTTGCTGCTGTTGACGCTGATATGTGTTTGACAGTCCATGGTGTGATACACTCTTTTTGATCCTTCTGATCTTCCCTGGTTGTGATTGCGATTGTGATTGTTGCTGCTGCTGTTGTCTAGGGAATCCTGCTGATTGGGAGGGATGCGGCGGAACAATTGGGATCAGTGCATCATTTGTATTACTGTGATGATAATTCGGTTTGCCATATGGTAAACTAGGCGATACATTTCTGCTGCTGGTATTACTAACAACGCTTCCATTATTGTTTCCAGTACCGAAATGACGATAAGGGCCTGGTGCTGTGCTTACTGTGCTGGAAGAGATGATGGATGACACGGGCTTGCGATGCTGATTAAACGAGGCATTGAAATGCTGTTGCTGCGGTGAGGTGCTGTTGTTAGTCATGGTCTTGTGCAGTCTGTTCATAGACCGTAAGTCTTGACATGATTGTGTAGAGCCCCTTAATGTTCTGCCCGTCATGGGAGGCACAGTTGCAGCATGCATGGGTGACTGATGAATGTGAAGTGGTGCTGCATGGATATTATGTAATGGTTGGTGATGTATGGAAAATTGATTGACATCAGTGCTTGAAGACTGCAGTAAGGACTGAGGTACCACGATTGGATAAGAAGGATTTCTTTGCGGATAGGGTCGATCAGAGATGGTGTTTCTGCGTTGCTTTGTGGCCATTGGCATGTCAGCGACAGATGAGCTAGGAAACAGGCTTGTGGGCGATGAATTGAAGGACGATGATGTGAGTATAGGCGAAGGAGATGTGGATGATGCGTTATCAAAGTCCAACAAGCGTAGTTCGCTGGATGGCGAGATGGATGAAAACTGCTGCACAAGTTGAGCACATCGCTGGTATTCGTCAAAGTAGACCTTGCTGGTGTTGACATCCTTTGCCAGCAGCGTTTCGGTATGAAGGACTGTACGTGCAGATGTAATGCAGTGAATTACGAATTGCAAGCCACCAGGGGCATATCTGAAAGATTGCTTCTGGTCTAATAATAGGCCTTCCACTAGTCTCGTCATAATGGAGGCACTCGAGATACACATCTGTCTGTGTGGATAGTGCGTTGTTTCGACATTCGCACCCTGTGGCAGTGGATACATGAAATAATGTAAGTGTAATAGTACCACATTCAAGTGATACAACATGTGGAGAAGTCTCGTCATGGGTGATACATTAATACAGTTGTTTTCCTCTTCAGCTGCTGGAAATGGATACTGCTGCAGTTTGCCAGTGTTGTTGTATTTCAAGTGAGCTGGTAGATGGATCAAATCGTTGTCAAGCATGACTTGGAGATGGAGCAGCGCCATGTTTTCTTCGGTGATTTGGTTCTCGCTGCGTCTATCACTTTGCAGATTTTGTCTGGATGTTACACGATGGATGTGTTGATGAATTTGTGATAATGTGAATGAGAAGGATGTCATGTATCTAAAGTACTCAATGGAGCTGGATTCTTCCATGGACGGTAATACAGCATCCAGCGAAGAGATGCTAAAGGTAGATTCAATGCCTTGCTCCACACTGTTGAAAAGAGTGGTCAGTCAGAAATTGCCTTTTTCAGCAGTGTGTTTTGATTTACCATATAAGGGTGTTATAGTAGAATACCATACAAAAAGCTCTTCTTTTGGTCTCAGCATCAGGATCGGGACTATTGTTATTGATCACAAGTTGTTGATGCAACTTTAGTATCTTGCACATTTCGATTGTTCTAAGCATGAGGCTCTTGATTTTTTCAAAGTAAAATCCATTGTTTTTGCATTCAATGTACTTGATCAATAGCAGCAATGTCTGAACAATGGCAATGGTCGGTCTGCCAATCGATTCATCCAGCAAGGTCATGGCCTTTTGATAGTAATTCTCTTCTTCGCCATTCTGCTGAAAGTGTGATCCAAGTGCGCAGATTGCATAAATGAGTATTCTGGGTAGTTCATGTTGATGGTACTGGTGGCTCAAGTAATTTGGCATAAACAGAGGAAAGTAAGGCTGGATCTGGTTCAAGTACTGCTCAATCTCAATGTCTTCTCTGGAGGTCGATAGATTGTGGATGCTTTTTGGCGATGGCGATGAATTGGAAGATTGGGAATCGTGAATATGGCTGTACATCAATGAAGATTGGATGTCTGTCATGTAGCCAGGACTGCCCAAATCGTTCAGGATAAACCGGTCTTCAGGCAAGATGGCTACTACAGCCTTTGTTGTTAAAAATAGGTTCTCTTGCGTGTGTATGACATTTGAATTTACCTTGTTGTCCCTCTTGTACTCCATTTTCATCCACCAACTGTTGCCTACGCACAGCCTCTTCCACTATTTGCATTGTAGGACCACCTAATGAATTTAGCGCTCTTTCAATCACATGAATTCGATTCTCCAATGATTCAATATAATGCTTTGTTGCTCCTCTCTTTGGTGATGTTGATTCAAATATACAATCTATCGATGATCTTCGACATGTACCACAAGGCATTGCACCGTCACATTTGACCTGTAATGTATGTATGTATATTACTATCCTCCATTCACACATTGGAAAAGAGGAGGTGCACTCATACACCATAGATACCAACCTTTCTTCGTCGACAATCTTTGCAGGCCTTGACGATCTTTTGTCTTTTGGGTGCCCCAACAGGCTTCTTGCTCTTGGTTTCATCTGTAGCTGGTTGTTCCTCTGGTGCTGGTTCCTGTTGCTGCTGAGTTTTCTCCCTGTTGTTGTCTTTGGGTGGCATCTTGATGTGGTAGTTGTTTGTTTGTTTGTGATTTAAGATGAGAGTGGAAAGGGTATAAGATGAAAATTGGGGTAAAATTGAGAAAGAGAGGAAAAAGAAAAAGAAAAGGAGATAAATAAGAACAAGAAGAACAAGACGAATATAAAAAATGTAAGAGAGAGAGAGAGGCAAAAAAGTAAATGTAACCTTGGCTTGACCAGACTTTGCCCGCTGAGCTTCAACCTTGTATGTAAACAACAGGTACACCATCTACTGCTATCAGTCTGCTGCTACTGTTGCTTGCTCATTTGCTTATGCTGATAGTATGCACGTTGCAGTGCATTTGATTTATGAGACTCAACTTGAATGCGATTTACCAATTGTGGCCATTGGAAGCAAACAAGTAGATCCATTTGAACAACACACACACACACACACACACACACACACATGAAATTTGATTTTTCTGCAATCAGGTGCCACTACGCCATTATAATCATGCATAGAATACAGTCTATTACGATGCACATTTATTAAAGTATAAAATTTAACGGTTTTCTTCAAATCCCTTGAGTGAAACGGCGGATCAAAATATAGTAATTCAAAAACAAGCAGTAATGAGATCTTGTTCTGGTGTTCCAGACGTAATAGTAGACACACCATCACGATGAACCAATAGTGTGAACAATATTTGTACAAATTGAGTCTACAAATATGATACAAAAAAGAAGGGGGTACGTGCACATTTTGGAGAACCCAAAGAGTGTAACATTCTGTACGCATGTGACATGTACAAAGAGCATAGATGTACCATCTACTGTTGCTCCATTACCCAAGCCATTTATTTATTTGAAGTGTAGAGTTTTCCATCTAAAGTGATTCTGTATGCGGATGCATGTATTCTCACTTGGTATGAGTTGCTGGATAAAGCAATGATTCTACCTTGATATCATATGTATGTTTGTACGTACATATGTTTGGTTCGTACATGATGAAATGTGTTGATAACATCGATACCTTTTTGAATTAAACGCACTCTTATGTTGACCTATGCCCATATTTGATACACATATACAACCTGCAATAGAGCATTCGTGCTATAGGTTCAATTATATACTTGATAGCATGATGTGTAAAGCATGCATAGATTGCAATCATCAGTGTGCCACAAAAAGTCGTAAACAGAATGATACGTGAAACGATCATATGGTTTGTTGCATGTCCTTTTTCAAGATGATTACCGATTTGTGTGAATTTAGCTTTGTCTGTTTTACCAGCATTTCATTTTAGACAGGTTGATTTCTAATTGTTTAGACATGACCAATTGTGGATGTAAATATTGGTTCATTTTAGATTTCAAATGTTTGATGATCATAGGACCTTGGTATTTGAATAAGGCAAGCAAATGTGGGTGTGAGGGCCACCTCATGCCATAGCCTTGGTAATTCATGCTTCTGTTGATGAATTAAATTCCCGCCCAGGGGTAAGATCTACGGCCAAAATGCACTCGTATCGGATTTAGTTTTTCTAAGCGCTTCTTGGCAATTTACAGGCCTCTTTGTGCACCAAATCTCTGCATTCTCTACTGGAGATATGGCACTAAAGAAGGTATTAAAATTTCCATGTATTTGAGAATAATATCCACGTCTCTCCTACATGACAATATACGAGAGAGAGAGAGACCAATTTTCAAAAAGAAGCGCTTTCAATAACCCAGATGCATATGGCCGAACAAAAGTCTACTGCGCACCTTGTAGGTAATAGAGAAGAGTGAATGTGTGAAAACTTAAAGTGAAGAGCTCTACATCATGAAAAGTATTTATACGCAAACCAGCCCAGTAGCAGGGATAACAATGTTACCTCAAATCGATATTCACAGATAGTATATGTAGTAGAATTCACGGGTGTCAGCTCCCTTGATTTATTCAAATGATAATAATACAACGTCACTTTACTTAATGGCAAAGTCTGAAGCCACTAAAGACGTAAGGATACCCAGCTTGATACCAGTTTCTAAACGATCTGCGCTCAGCAATACGAGGATGTGTAGCCCAACTGCCACCCAAGACAACATGATGTTTGCCGTCGAAAAAGTCAGCTGAATAACCTGGATATATTTGAGACGCTTCAAAGCCTTCATGCGCATCCCAAACTGTGCTTGTCCACTCCCATACATCACCCAAAGAATGCACCCTCTCGTTACTAACTTCAGTAGGAGACCAGTTTTCAAAGCCAATGTTGGGCCATTTTTCAGTTGTAGCAGTATCGCGGAAATGAATCACCTCAGCTTCAGAGGGAAGACGACCTCCTTTGTGTTGGGCATAGAGGTCTGCCTGCTTGTAGGAGGTTTGGACTGGCCAATGTTGGGCATAGCCAAGAGGACAAGGACCAAAGACAGTTTTGACAAAAATCTGATCATCTTGCTTCAGCCAGGAGGCAGGGATGAAATCAGCTTGCGTGTCTTGAAGGAATTGAAAGTATTCGCCATTTGTAACGGGTCTTGTTTGTATGTTAAATGCAGCAATGGACACCTGACGCTCAGGGCTCTCATTGTCCCAGCCAAATTCGTGTTCTTTGCTTGTGTGATCGAGCGACTCATGATCGTCGTGACCCAATGAGATAGTACTACCAGGCAGTTTCATTAGAGGAGATTCGGATAGAGGAGTCAGTGGAGGCAAGGCACTAGAGCGCATAAAGAGTTTCCAAGAAGGTAGAGCGATACCCTTGGGAGGCAAGATGCTGGGGCTTTGGATCAGCATATACAAAAGAGTTTCTAAATGCATCGCCTCATGCTCAAAGCACATCCATACGATACGCGCTTGGCGCTGTCTAGAGTCGATCCAGTTGGAAGATTGAGTTTTGAAGGCCTCAGATTCCCAGTAAACCAAAAGACGTTGTAGACGCTCACGAATTCTCTTTTGATAAGCCAAGATAGAGTCAATTGCAGGCCATTCTTGATCGTTGTCAGGAACACGAGAGTGTGGATTACAGACTGTAGGATCGTCCAAATCAGGGTCAATACCGCGTTCAAAGATCTCGGCATAAGATGCAGGTTCAGTGAGATCTGTGGGACCAAGATCTTCATCGACTGCATGACGAGAGAGCTGAATGTCCAGGAAAGCAGGAATGTGCCCAAGATAAAAGATAAAGGGATGACGCAAAGTAATGGGGCGCTCAAAGAGCATCTTGCGATGGTTCAACATCTGTTGCGTTACCAGATCCCAAGATTTCCAAAGCTCCTGCCACTCATGTAACGAAGGAAGCGTTTCGATAGGCCACGTCTTGTTCAATGCGTAATCAAAAGTAGCCGATTCGTCGCTTTCAATAGCCCTCGTCAAGTCAAATTGGCCCTCATTGCAGTGATAGCAACTAATCGGTTCTTGATCAAAGACATCCTTGGGTGGAAACAAGAGTGCATGAATACGTTTCATGTTTCTTTCAAACATAAAGGGGCGATTCTCGGCCAGCACCAGACGATATTGCTGCTTGGAGTCTGTCCAGTAATT
The DNA here is from genome assembly GCA_000950595.1 of Mucor ambiguus. Lineage (NCBI taxonomy): Eukaryota > Fungi > Mucoromycota > Mucoromycetes > Mucorales > Mucoraceae > Mucor > Mucor ambiguus. The sequence continues at coordinate 84,360 of DF836345.1, forward strand.
CACCATGTTGAGATCAGCCGCAGTCAAGATGCTTTCGATTTCATCCAAAGAATACTTGTAAGAGTGTTCAACGTGGATCAGCTCGTCTTTCTGGATCTTGATCGAGTACTTCCTTTGAGGTGTCTTGTAGGAGATTTCAATGTCCTTCAGGGCACGGTAATGCGAGAGATGGCGGCCTTGCTTTTCTTGGTAGATCGAATGGTAGTCGAAATCGCGTCGATTCATAAAGTTTTCTTGACCCATAATACGATTGACGTGATCCAAGCCATTCATGATAAACTCGCGCGTAACACCATGAGAGTCATCATAAGCGAGCTCAATCTTCTCAGGATCATTTCTCTTATCGAATCCAATCACAAACAGATCCCCAGGTTCCATACACATACGCTGAAGCTTGCGGAGAAACATGGCAGATTCAAGGCGATTTTGGTTGCCAATAGAGCTACCCATCCAGAGGAAATTTTTTTGGATGTTGCTGTTGGTAAAGTGCTGGCTAACCCATGGAATGCCCTGATCATAAGTGCCTAGAAGACCGTGCAGTTGGACATACTGGAATTCACCTAACGACGCTAATGATTTGTCTAACTCATGCTGATCGAGATCTAGCGCATAGTATGTCACGTGGACCTTCTTTTTCTCAATGGCCCTTAAAATGACCTGAGTCTTACGAAGTGCACTAAGTACACAAAAAAGCAAATGAGTAAATCGCACTATAGACAAATATGCTGTATATGAGCTTACCCAGCACCCAACTCAAAAATCACACTGCCATCTTGGAGACGATCCACCATTTCTTCCGATCTACGGATTAAAATGTCCAGTTCAGCACCAGTCAAGTAGTATTCGTCGTCCAATTGAGTGATTTGATCAAACAATTGTAAGCCCTTCTTATCATACAAGATGTAGGTAGGGATAGACTTGTGGTTCACAGGCTTATCCAAGGAATCCAGAATAGTGTTGACCAAGTCAGAGCCATTGAAAGCATCCTCGGAGCTATCGGAAGCTTGAGGCGAAGGGGGTCTAACAGTGGTAGTGGCATCTTGAGCATCATTCTTGCCGCCATACAGAGGACCGCGAATATCAATGATACTATATCCCGTTGAGGGAGGAGAGGGAGCACGATAAGACATTTTTTAGTAGTAGAAAAAAATCTGTTGAAGAGTTGAGGAAAAGAAGAAGAAATGGGAACAGATTGATTTTGACGTATTTATAGCTAGGCAAATTGTTAATGCTACGCAATGATTTAACACCATATTCGTCATGAAGTGCTTTTTGTTTGAGCGTTCATGCGAAACATGGGATCTGGAATCTCCCTCCCTCGTCCACTTACGTGTGTGTGTGTGTGTGTGTACTCTGATTTGATGGCTACAAAGCGTACAATCAATTTTTGATAAATTAGCAGAGAGATTAAGTGCACTTTTGCAAGCTAAAAATTGCTCTTCAAGTTGGTGTCATGATGATTTTGAATTTCAAACGCGGGACCATCGGATAAAATCAGAGCCCAAACAAACCGAAACGTGCGAAAACCTTCTTTGTTTATCATTGCGTCATGTTACTCCATGGCGCTGGTATGCATATAAGCAATGTTGGACAATCAATGCAAAATTTAAACGGCCGGATCTCGCGTGGCAACAAATGCCATGCGGCTGTAAGCTCTGAGATTTCATTTATTCAGTGGCTTTTTCGTCTAGAAATATTTCATTTCACATTTTGACAGCAAGCTCTGCTTTTCTTTCTTTCCAGTGTAAACAAGAAGTCATCCTCACCTGTGTTTCAGATGATACATGCCATCAACTCATACAACAAATGTCACACTGTTTAAATGTCGTTTCATACGCCATTTGCAATACAGAGTTGGTGGTTGTTTGACAGTTTTGTCTTATTACTCATACATTGTATAGCAATCCCATCGCAATTGCATAGTAGATGTTTTCTTGTTGAAACATTTGAGCAGACACGTTGACTGGAAATTACGAGGATATGCTCCTTCGTAAATCTCTCTAGCCCTGAAAAGAATGCCATCCAGTTAGACTAGCTACTCTACAGCATTTTGAGGCAGTAAGGCTTGAAGGGATGGTTCCTGAGAGAAGCTATTAGATCTACTAGTTTTCCATTTCCAAGATTTATCTGTGCAAGTGGAGAATGTACACTCAATGAGTTGCGACAGTCGAGCTTGTTAAAATCTCCACACTCATGTTCAAAATGCCTTGCTTATCGATAAGCAACTGTTCAGTCTTTAAAGTGATGGGGTCAGTTTGCTGCTTTATCTAACTTCTTGGCAGCACTTATTTTCCAAATGTCACAAGCTGTTTATTCTCTACGGCCCGTCAATTTGGCTTTATCCTTGCAGTTGAAATAGACACAAAAGAGTGATCGAAGGAGATAGTATTGGGATGCCAAGGTTCTGATCGCAATGGTGTCTTGACTAACCGACATGTGTATGTAGCGCTTATGGCGTCTCACTAGCTTTGACAAGATAACCTGGTAGTCTTGTACTATGCTGATGAATGCGTTGCTTCATTTGCTTTCCACGTCTCTTGCGCAATCTGGTATACCTGGCTCAAACTAATCACAAAATGTAAGCATACAGTAATCTCTGCCAATTTGTTTTTGCTTTCCAATTGAATAGCCTGTGAGTCCTGAAGAAAAGCATATCTACACCGTCATGAGAGAGGGAGACTGCAGAGCAGTTAACTTGTGGCATATCAACATCTGATGACAACTCAAGGTATTCTTGCTGGACGTATTAATCAATCTTGCGTTTCTGCAGCTTATGAGCATGCTGCAGCTTATGCGCCTCTTCTGCTCAATTGCAGAGATCTAGATCGAGTGCGCTTCTTCACAATCCTCTTGGGCTTTTGGACAACGAGAAAATTTTCCTCTGTAAAGATGAAGCTATATTAGAAAAAGCTAATGTGAGCATCAAACATCTTACCATTCTCGTTCTTGTTCTCTTTGTTTCTCTCTGCAATAATGAAGCATTTGGTATTTAGATGGGCATTTAACAATAAGAAAATTGAATAAAAGTAGAGAAATTATACAAAAAATATGTAATGCGTTTTAGACTAAACTAAGGCACCATTCAATTTGCAATTTCTATTTCATTAAATTATTAGCATCAAAAACACTGATTGTCTTCATGATGAGGAAGCCATTCTGGCCAGCCAGCTGGCACCACCACCAAACCAATTTCAGTCTCCGTTCATCTTCTACTCCAGAGTGGCCAGGATTTGAGTAAAATCGACCTAAAATATTTATTTTTCCAAGTTCGACTACTGAACTCAATTATTATCCTATGCTTCCTAATACATTTTTGGAATACTTTTCAAGGCGCATTTAATGTCACTAATTATAATATATATCTTGACTGAATATATTGAGCAATGCTTGAAAATATGAAATTCGTTTTTGCGTCAAAATGTCGAGATTTCATATATGAAGGTATTACAAAAATGCTTTTGGGAATTGCGTTGGATCGACAGCATCGTTTTGACTTCAAATCATCATACCATAGTAATATTCCTAAACTATTGACTTTTAGCAATCTTAAATTCACTTTGAGCTACCCCAGTCCACACCGGACAT
>DF836345.1:137097-151582 GCA_000950595.1 Mucor ambiguus
TATGAGAGTTCAAACTCACTGTTCAAAACCGCCGTAGAAACCAAAACCAACATCAGGTACATATACTGTTGAAGCATAGTATCTATAAAAAAAACAAAAGGTTAAATATGCGTTACACCATCATGTTAGAAATAGTATACATCTGTCTGTTTCCAAACGACCCATCTACAAAATTTGCGTATTTCGACCATTTTCCTGTGAAAACATCATAGACAATTGTTTGATCTGCAATATACCCAGGGCGAACCTGATTGAAGCCACCACTAAGAAGAAATCGATGCTTGTCCGGAAGGGCAATGCTTTGAGAATGTGATCTCGGTTGATATACAACTCCATCTGTATTCGGCGTTTCTGTATACCATCTGTCTTTGATCTCTTCTGCTCTGTATCCATTGCAAATAGAAAGATCAATCATTATAGTTGTGTTGTCTGCCAGTGTATTATCTCCAACCGCAGGCACGCCACCAAAGCAATAGATATCTTTGTTTACCAAACCACAGCCTATAGATATCATGCATGGTGAGTTGAAAGTGTAATCGCTCTTAAAAGCGAATTGCATTTACTAGCATCAAATCGAGCTACTGAGGGTTGTCCAGAGACATTGCTTAGCGTAATAGTAGAGAGTAGTATAAGCGTCTTCTTGATATGAAGTGGTTTCATCGAGTGAAAGAAAAGTGGTGAAATGTCTAAAATTTATTTGTAGAGAAATGTATTTATAGGCCATTGTTGCACATTAAAGGGCTCAAATGATGTATAATCTCGATATTCATGCATTCTACCATTGATATACAATTGCTGAAAGGTCCTATGTACACATGGAAGGCATTATAGAGTACCTTTTCACTTTGACAGAGTTATTTAGATGGTATGCAATGCATTATTTTCTTGGAATGCGTAAAATATGTATCATGCTTAACGATGGGTCTGAGCCACACATGAATCAAGAAGATATTATGGCTACAAAATGGTCGTGTTAAGGCAAACGACAAGAATACATCTTAAGACCGTGTAACAAGGAATTAGTGAGTTAAAATTAGACATCTATTTTGACTATTTGGATTAGGCTGACATGATACAAGCTTTTTTACATAATGTTGATGTGATGCAATGGCGAAAACCATTAAATTTTCATAAAGTGTCTCGTACAGAAACATGTTGGAGATCTCCTAATTGCACGTCTCATCACATATATGACTTGAAAATGTATTAGCGTGGCCGGATGAAGTTTCAATAGAAGGGCATGCAGATATTGAGCAGGTAAATTTTGACTACACTTTGCAGCTCCTGAGTAAAGCGGAGCCTACAGTGGACATTCAGACAGATGTAAATGTAGCAGCTATGGTCTGATAGCTATGCTTAAATTGATGATCAAAACTGAGTTCATTTGTATCTATTTCAACTGATATTTCGCCAAAAAATGTCTTTGGGCATACTCTTCTATATACCCCCAATGCAATCTTGATAAAGAAGATCATTTCTGTAGGGGGAAAGCGTGGGAGATCATCAATGCCTTTATGCCCAATAGTATAAATAGTCACTTTAGATTGGCCCATCAAATGAACAAGGTACAAAAGGATCCAAAAAAAAGTTTTTCCTCTTTTTCTCTTGCAAATCAAACTTACATTATGAGTAATTTTATCAACAGTTTGTTGTATGGATTTACCAACATTCTCTCGGTCGGCCCTGAACAACCTAGAGAAGGCCAAGAAAATGAGGGCGGATGTAGCGGTTCCAATGGCGAGGGATGCTGCAAGGATACACCTCAAGAGCCCAAGGCAAAATCTGGCTGTTGTCAAGGCGACAGTGCTGGAGATGCTTGTTGCACTTCATCTGCTGAGCCTGCTGCCGTAGAAACCAAAAAGGAAGACGGTTGTTGTCAATCCACTCCTGGAAAATCATCCTGCGCCTGTGAATCAGCATCAAATGAACCTGTCATTATCGACAACTTGAAGATTATTTTCTCAACATTGACGGGTACAGCAAAGACCATGGCTACAGATATTGAAAACAAGATCAACGCCAATGAACGAGTTACGGTAAACAAGATTGAAATCATGGATGTTACTGAATATGACAACGATAATTTGTTGCAAGAAACTGCTGTTTGTGTATTTATTCTGTCTACCTACAATGTCGAAGGTCCCTTGGATTGGTAATGAATGGCATTTGTACGCCATCACTCGCAATGTACTCATATGACTCTGTAGGTTCTCCAATTGGCTGCATGATCTTCGCTATGATTTCCGTGTTGATCGTGACGCATTGAAAAAGTTGCGCTATGCTGTCTGTGGTTTGGGCGATTCTGCCTATGGCGATGAATTCAATGTTGCAGCAGCCAACATTGACAAATGGTTGGGTCGTTTAGGTGCAACTCGCATTTATCCTTTAGGTGAATGTGATAAAAATGCTGATCAAAAGGGACAATTCGACGTGTGGTCAAATGGATTTGTTTCAGAGTTGGAGGATAAGCACAGTTTGGAATTCTCACCTACCAACATTGCATTCCAATCAGACGATGAAGATGACGAAGCATCTGCCGAGGAAGAAGAACAGCAACCTGATATCGACATTGATGGCAGTGGATCTGGCGACGAAATGGTGGATCTCGAGGATATGGGCAACATGGCCAGCAAAATCAAGGCTGCTAAAGCCAAGCGTGCTGAAGAGGAGGAAGATTTTGAAAACAGCAAAGCCAAGGCCAAGAGATTGATCGGTACAGATGTAGGCAACAAGCCCAAGACTGCACCTCAAGCTCGTGAGATGGTATCGCCCATGATTCTCAAGAATTTGACCAAGCAGGGCTACAAGGTGATCGGTTCTCATTCAGGCGTCAAGATTTGTCGCTGGACTAAATCTGCTTTGCGTGGCCGTGGTTTCTGTTACAAGCACGCTTTCTATGGTATCCAAAGTCATTTGTGTATGGAGACCACTCCCTCTTTGGCTTGTGCCAACAAGTGTGTGTTTTGCTGGAGACATCACACGAATCCCGTCGGTACTACCTGGCGTTGGAAGGTTGATGATCCTCAGTTCATCTTGGATGGTGCCATGGAAAATCACTACAAGATGATCAAGCAGTTCAAGGGTGTTCCCGGTGTCAAGGCAGAGCGCTTCCAAGAAGCATTTACTATCCGCCATTGTGCTCTTTCCCTTGTGGGTGAGCCCATCTTTTACCCTCATATTAATGAATTTGTCACCAAATTGCACGAAAACAACATTTCATCATTCTTGGTGACAAATGCTCAATTCCCTGACAAGATTGCCGAGATGGTGCCTGTGACTCAACTCTATGTCAGTGTCGATGCCGCTACCAAAGACTCGCTCAAGAAGATTGACCGTCCTCTGTTTAGAGATTTCTGGGAGAGATTCTTGAATTGCTTGGAGCAATTGGCATTGAAGGGCCAACGTACAGTGTATCGTATGACGCTTGTCAAGGGCCACAACACAGCAGAGATTGACGGCTACGTTGAATTGATTCGTCGAGGCAAGCCTTCCTTTATTGAAGTCAAGGGCGTGACCTATTGTGGCTACAGTGGTGCAAGTGATTTAACCATGGCAAACGTGCCTTTCCATGTAGAGGTCATTGATTTTTGTCAAAAACTGGTGTCTAAATTGGATGGCGACTATGAAATTTCAGCAGAACATGCTCACTCTTGCTCCCTTTTGATTGCTCACAAAGATTTCAAGGTGAATGGTGAATGGCACACACATATCGATTACCCCAAGTTCTTTGAGCTTGTCAAGAGTGGAAAGCCTTTCAACAGTTTAGATTACATGGCCAAGACTCCTGAATGGGCACTTCATGGCCATGAAGCTGCTGGTTTTGATCCCAATGAAACTCGTCATTACCGCAAGAACAGAAAGACAGTGGTGCCACCTGTCAATGCTGATATCAATGCAGCTTAATATTTCTATATATATCACCTTATTTTGTTTCATTATTTTTGTTCAATATATTTTATTTCGTAATATCGGTATCATGCAAAAAGCTTGACTATACATTGAAGTCATGAAATGTGTCCTTGATCGAAGCCCGCAAGGAGCGACACTGGCGTCGAGCAGTCGGCTAGCGCATTACATACTCCCAATCTGGATGCTGGAAATGTGCTCACATCGCCGCGTTTCACAAAGCTGATAAAGCAGGCAAATTGCCATTATGTAACAGCAAAGCAGGAATTGGTATATAAATTGATTTTTTCATTATTCTCAGATTATTCGTCACTAAAATTCAACTCATGTCTGATCCTATTGCCCCTCACAGTGCTCCCATCGCTGCTTATATGAGCGTCCATGAAGGTTTGTTGAAAATCACTGCTGTCTTACAAATGCCATACTAACAGGCAACGCTATATAGCTACCAATCTCGCTTATGTGAGATACTTTGGCCATGTTGATAATGCAACAAAAGCAACCTTCAAGAGCCTGGATTCTCGCAGTTTTCAATTGGATTACTATCTGCCCAACGATGAGCAAGTGCATCAAGTCTCTATTCCATTCAAAACACCGTTGGAAAAGAGAGAGGACATCCGACCCGTGTTGGAAGCCATGGCCAAGGAAGCCGAAGAAGCATTAGGACTAGTATGTATCGACGACAGCCTGTCTATCATGCAACGCTTGCTAAGCTGATAACAATAGCCTAGCTCATTGACAGGTCCACCTCCTTTCATGGCAGTTGCAAAAGCCATTGCTGCCTCCACTGACGTCTATACACCCCCTCAACCACAGGTACCTTTGAACAGCTTTTACTTGCCCGAGAACAAGCGCATGTGGACTGCAGGCGTTGTTTTGAGTGTTTTAGCTGTATCAGCTTGCTCTTCTGATGCCTATCTACAGCGTCAATTCCCTGCTCAAGTATTAGAGCTTCGAAACAAGTTGGGTGCAGAGTTACTCTACAAGATCTGGAAGGGATTAGTGGTTGCGCATTTGGCTGAAGGTGCCTTTACATTCATTACATGTGTCCGCAGAGGCTGGTATTCTCCTTTGAATACAATCAAGTGGACCTTGAGTTCTGTTTTGTTTGGCTTTTTATCTCTCAAGCAACTGAAGAAGCATGCGAATGATGTTGCTGGTATCAAGTCAAATTAAGTCTGTCGAATAAATACACCTAGGAATTGTAATAGTGTCGAAATAGGATAACCTGATAAATGTATACGCTAAACTTTGATCAATGGCGTGGATTTACTATAGCATTTGCTTTTAACACGGAGTATGGTGAGTATAGCCCAATCTCACTGGAATCCGGCGCATTGACATTTGGTTTAAATGCATCAATGCAATTAAAGTGGTTCGATATTTTCATAAGAGGTTTGAATTGCAGCGGATGCAATAACCGAAACTGTCAAAAGAATGTACTGTTGCACTCTTTTCTTTCACCATACAAAAGGCCACTATCAACATGCTGGTCATTCGTCGAGCTGCTCCTACCATTTTAAAATCGTGTCGTTCATTGTCCACCGTGGTAGACCATACTAGTGTTCCTACCATGGATACAGCAACGGCAAACACCAATGACCGAGAACTAACGCAATACGAAAAGGACATTATCTCTCCCATGATTCGTGTTGATCAATCTGGAGAGGTGGGAGCCTATTACATTTACAAGGGCCAAATTGCAGTGCTGGGAGGTGATCCCAAACTGCGTCCTTTACTAGAGATGATGTGGGACCAAGAAAAGCATCATTTGGAGCTGTTTAGCGATTTAGTAGGCGAGCATCGTGTAAGACCTAGCTTATTGAGGCCTCTGTGGGAAGTCGCTGGATTTGCTGTGGGTGCTGGTACGGCACTCTTGGGCAAAGAAGCTGCAATGGCTTGTACGGAAGCCGTAGAAACAGTGATTGGCGATCATTACAATGAGCAATTAAGAGAGCTGCATGCACTCAAACATCCCAACAAGCAACTGAATTACCTGTCCAAGGCAAGTATTGATGTGTATGCCATGACGATCTAGACACTGACAAGGAATGTAGATTGTCGCAAGCTGCAGAGATGATGAATTAGAGCACCATGATATTGCCGTGGATCACAATGCCCGCCAAGCGCCTTTTCATAGTCTATTGAGTGCAGTAATCAAGCAAGGCTGTAAATCAGCTATATGGGTTGCTGCTCGTGTTTAAAATAAAATTGTATGATGGTCTGGTGCCAGATGACGTCCATCTGTTGAAGTCCATTGGATCAAAATAATCACAAAGGGCAAAGATAGAAAGATCCTCATGTAACATTGGGTATTTGGCATCTAGGAACGCCATGTATGGAAAATCTGATTGAGCCAGCGTTTTTTGGAGAATCAGTTGTTGAAGGAGTGGGTCGAGAACAGCAAGACCACCTCTGGACTTGGGGAGAAAGACGACGTATTTGCATAGTAGTGGCTCAAATTGTTGGTGATAGATGAGGATGTTCTAATTGCTATTGGTGCTACTTGCAGTACACTTTGAAAGTGTCATTGGCAATGCGTCATAGACGACGAGCCTTGTATAGCTTGTGCTGCAGTCAGCATGGCCTGTCAAGACCACGGTGTATGTTTTCATCTCTTTGACATGTAGTCAAGCTAATATCTTGGCCCTGTCTGTTCTTACTCTACCGTCTTCTAAAATCAAGCTAATGAAGATACACTTGAACGTGTTGGTAAGGGTAATTCAGCTACATCTTATAAGCAGGAGTAAGGCGTGGATTCCTGCAACCGTCCAATAAAATCAGGATGGCTTGTGGTAGATAAATAAGCTTGTCTCTGTAAATCGTAACACAGAAAAATCTTTTTTTCTTCTCGTTTCTTTACACTATCACTATGAGAGGCCCCATTGTCCTAGGAGGCTCTTCGCATCCTAAGCTCGTGCAAGAGATATGCGACCGCCTTGGCATTGAACCAGGCAAGTCTCGTCTTTCTAAATTCAGCAACAATGAGACCAGCGTCGAATTGTATGAATCTGTTCGTGAGCAAGATGTCTATATTGTGCAATCTGGATGCGGTCATGTCAATGATAACTTTTTCGAGCTCTGCATCATGATTCAAGCCTGTAAAACAGCATCAGCGAGAAAAGTTACTGCTGTCATCCCCTTCTTTCCATATTCCAGACAACCTGATGCGCCATTCAAACGCTCGGGTGCTCCCTTTATCCGCCCTCCACCCATGACAGTGCCTTCCACACCAAAGACTATGCCCTCCACGCCTAAAAACGAGTACATTGATAACCCATTTCAGCCTGCTGTGCCCAATACCACATTCTCACGACTGTCCAGCGATCTTGAAATTGGACATCAAATCATGCTGGGCGGCGGGAGCAATGCGAATGGTAACAGAGGCATCACTGGTTCTGCCATTCAACAACACCACCAGCAAAAGCAGCAGCAAAACAATAATACCAATGACGGATACAAGCAGTGGGTCGTTCGATCCGGTACGTTGATTGCTGAATTATTGACATGTGCAGGCGCAGATCATATTATTACCATGGATTTGCACGATCCTCAAGTAAGAGAGCCCCCCTCCATGAATGCTAGCTGATAGCAACAGACAAGTTATTAACAGCTCAGCTTTTAGTTTCAAGGCTTCTTTGATTGCCCCGTCGATAATCTATCTTCTCTGCCTTCCATGGGTAAATATATTTATCGCAACATACCCAACTACGGTGAAGCCGTGATTGTATCTCCTGACGCAGGCGGTGCTAAGCGTGCCACCAGTATTGCCGAGAAACTGCATATGGATTTCGCCTTGATCCACAAAGAACGTCGTCGTCCTGACAAGCCTCAAAAGCATGATTTGATGCTGGTGGGCGATGTGCGTGACAAGGTGTGCATCTTGATTGACGATATTGCCGATACTTCATTCACCATCACCAAAGCAGCTAAACTGTTGCACGAAAATGGTGCCACCAAGATTTACGCTCTGATTACACATGCTGTCTTGTCTGGTGACGCTGTCGAGCGCATTCAGCAGAGCTACTTGGACCATGTCATTGTCAGTGATTCTGTACCACAAGATCAACATATCCAAAAGTGCAGCAAATTCTTGATCTTACCTGTCGCTCCGTTGTTTTCCGAGGCTATTAGAAGAATCCATTTCGGAGAAAGCGTCAGTACCTTGTTTGATCCCAAGTATGAATTGTGTTGATAAGGAGAAATAAATGCACTCGAATTTATTTCTGAAAGAGTCGTATGTACATAGCAGGTATATAATGGGGAGGGGGGGGGTTTAAGCATTTTGCTGTGGATCTTCTGTGGCCAGAGTCGTATTGTCGTATGAAAACCATTCATATTGACCATTGACTCGCCATGCTTTGAGTGTATTATCTATAATCATGTCCTCTTCCTCTTCCTCTTCCTCTTCCTCACTATCGCTTTCTTGACACGGCAATCTAAATTTGCGTTGGCCAGAGCATGTAGCAATCACTGGATACACGGGATTGAATGTCGCGCATGACGTGATGTCTATGATGGTCATGTTAATATGTAGACCAATGTTTTGACTAGAGCCAGCTTACCATCATGCGCTTTGAACGATCTAACAAGACGCTGCTTGGTCTCGGTATCCTCTGTGGTAGCTGCTGTGGTGACATCGTATATCAGTGTGTTGCCTTCTGTATCGCCTGTCATGAGGTATTTCCCCGTAGCATCCACATCAAACTGCATGCGCTGGTTTGTCTTGCCAGGACGAGGCAGTTCAAACAAGATGTTAGCCGAATCTCGGATGTCCCAACACAGAATACTGTTGCTGTGCCTGGATGCTGAATACAGGTACAATCCATCCTTTGAAAACTGCACCTGTGTGGCTCCTCCTTCGAATCCTGTGAGCTTTAAGCAGAGTTCGTTGTTGGTTTGGTCGTAGATGCCAATGGACTGACTGTAGGATCCTGCTGCATAGAGTCCATCAGTGCTGAAATCAAGACATGAAATGATACCCTTTTGTCCTTTTCTCGATTTTCGTTTGGGGATGGTTGGGTGTTTAGTGCTGTCGCCTGTTGCCACGTCGAATATCTCGACCATGTTTTCATAGCCACCATAGATCCTGCAGAAAGTGTCAGTCTGGATGACGGGATGTACACAATACTGTTGATACTTACTTGGATCCATCTAAATTGAACGCAAGCACATTAGGGCCTATGAATCGCTCGCAGTGATCAATGGCTCGATAAGAGGCTCGCACAGAGCCAGTGTAGTCCCACAGTTGAATGGGATGATCTCGTACAGAGGTGATGAAACAACATGTGGATGGATCTATGTGCGTTGAAAGGCGTCAATCAACATGTTCATCAAGCATTACAGTAACTACATACCTTGAGCATTCATCAATGGAAACCAAGCAAAATCATACACAGACTCTCCCTCACGTATCCCCAAAGTGGGTGACATTGGCAAGACCGAGTTACCATGCTCACTGTCTTGGTACACGTTTTGTGGCCTAGCAAGAAAGTGAGGTACATTGGTTAGCTTTGCGTCATTGAGAGCAGATTGTTCTGTACTTTACAGCTGAAATAAGCGAACTACATCATCCGCATTGTTTGTCAGTAGGCAAGATCCATCTGGAGACCTATGGATTCACAGCTTTGAATCAGCACTTTTTGGTCTTTTCAGTCAATGATGGATTCATACCTACCATTTAGCGTTACGGAAAAAGTTGTTGTTGATGGATTGCTGCTCCGTATCTACCTTTTGTTGAATAATAGCTGTGTCTTTGACTAGACTTTGCTGTATGGTATCGTTGTATCTGTCATCAGTGGAACTGATCAGCGTGCATGGTTCTGTGAAGTTGGGAATAAAGACAGTGTAGCCATTCATTGCTGCTGCCTCATCGGTTGCTGCGTCCATAGGCGCATTATCAACTGTACTGCTAATAACGACAGCCTCTTCAATCTCTGCCACAACCGTTGAATCAAATATTTGCCCCATCTAAAAGCAATAAAGTGTGGTAGTAAAAGAGAAAAAGAGCGTTTGACAGAAAGCGGAATCTGATGAAAACTTTTTAGAGCCAAATTCACCACAACAACAAGTGAAACGTCTCATATTTATGCAGGTACAGTAATCGATCTGATCCTTCTCACCCCCCCCCCACACGCACACGCACACACATTTACGCAAAGACAGTTGGCTTATTCAATCATATCTTTATTGAATAAAACTGGGTGTGGTAAATCAATTAATGTGCAAGCAGTGTACTCGCTAAAGGATTTGGGAAGAAATGGCTGTACAGCAAATGGACAGAGAGCAATGTCAGTCTTCTGTCCGTCGATCCTATACGACGTACTGGCTAGTAGATTGATATTCACTTTTTGCAGATGATGGTTGTTTCGAAAGTCTAATGCTAGTAGAAACGATACGTCTGTTCTATACTCTGCACGAACCGTACTGAAATCAAACCGTCGCAGCCTGGGGCAGGACGGCAGGATGTCATTTTTGAGAGCCAAGTTTAGATCGAGCCAGTCTGATGGGTCGAAAAAGTTGAATCGTCGAATCTGAAGTACTTTCAGATTGCTCTCTGCCTTGTAAACAGGCAAGTTTAATGCTATAGGGCACACGCCAGATAGTGTCAAGGTCTCTAAATGACATGTACTGGCTAAAATGTCAGACATTTGTTTCTTGCAGTTGCTTACTTGCGAAGTAAATGTCAATTGGGTTAGATTGCTGAATGTCTCCAGCAGGTTGAACCTGAGTGGTGCACGCTGCTTATCGTTCTTATTACTTGTGATATATAGCGCTTTGATTTTATCAAGGTTGTTGAGGGACTGCATGCGTTCCAGCTGCTTTTGGATTGCGTAATGCTTGAAGCTGTAAAGAGTGCACTGATTGAGTTTTCCAGCAGCATTTGGTATAGACTGAACTACCTGCGCTGTCAGTGGCACAAGGTTGGAATTGAAGGTTTCTAGGCTTGTCATTTGCGATAACGCAAAGCTCATGTGCTGCTCAAACTGCTTCTCGGGTGCTTGCATCCCCTCCAGTCCATTACTGATTTTGTGCATATCGAAGCTTGTCAAATTTGGGTATTTCTGTCCAATATACTGAAGCCAATTGTTGATAGTCAGCACTGTCATCTCTGTCTCTCTCACAGACATGAAAGACTTGGCCAGTTTGATTTTTAAATGTCGCAGGCTCTGTGCTGTTCTCTCTACAGGAACTCCTTCCAAGTTGGCTCTGTGATAAGGCATAAAGTGGTTAAAATCTGCCTCACTGTCAAACCATTTGTCGAGATCTGTCGTTGAATCGCATACATGTGTCGTGATGGAGACGGTATGTAACTTGGGGCAGTTTCCGTGCAGCTCCTCGAAATCCAATAGACTGACAAACGTAAATCGAGCGCAAAACTGTTCAAGATACGGTGCATTCCTGGTGAGCTTAATTAAAGATCTCAGGTTATGCTGGTATTTTCCAATGGAGCCATGTCGCTTGTTGTAGGTAATGTTGATCGATGTCAAATAGACAGGCTTTGGTGCTTTCAGGAACGACATGATGATGGGATAGCTACCCGATCTCTCTACAATTCCTTTGAGATACTCCCACCGTTGCACGCTTTTCTTCAAGGAGCTCAAGATGGCGGCTTCCATTTCCAAGGGTCGACGAGGCGCCTTAAACTTGGGATCAAAATCTGCGATATGCAAATACTTGAGCCTAGGAAACACCAACGAGAGATTCATGAATGATGCTACGGGTAACTCGCATAGTGACATGTCCAGCCGATGCACTGATTCTCGGCATGATGTGTCTGTAAAAAACTCGATGGCTTGGCGCAAATGGTACGGATTTCTAAACAGGAGTGCCTGATACAAAATTGTCTGTTTCAAGCGAGTATGCCATTCTTGAGAGACCAAGTTACATTGCAGTTTGTCTTTAAAGTTGAGGTGCGATAAAATGTAGAGCAGCAGTTCGCGTGGCAGTCTGTCCATTATATTGGCTTATGGCGCTCGCTCTTGTTAACTGCTAGCCAGACGAAAGAACGACCATGTGCGCTTTGCAAAAAAGAACCTCATGCAAACATATCAGAGAGCTGGGTTGAATCGCCGGCGCTAATTTGTAAGCAGAAGGGCTGTACTCACTACAAGACAATGACTAACTTGTCCACTATTGAAAAACTATAGTCAATCAATTGACTATTATACGCGTGCATTGTAGCAACTCTTTGTTTCGAGTAGGTAAGAGGTGTGTTCAATCATGAGTTGATTGAATGTCGACGGCCATTGGCTATTGTGTTGAACATGGCAATCCATGCCAATCATGGACTAAACAAGGAAAGCTGGGCCCTCAAGAGAATGAAATCAGAGACTAACCAAGTGGCTGGTCTTTTAGGTTTGCAACACAAGATGAATTATAGGTTTGTATTTGGTGATATTACTCTTTTCCATCTGCTGAGCATTAGTCTTGATCTTGGCAAAGATGAAATCTTCTATATATGGAGAATATTGGCCGAAGAAAGAGTGACACGAACGACATCAAAACAGAATTGCTGTGGCAAAGTCTGATGTGATCTAGAAAGGTTTGATCCATGATCTCGCTCCTATATAAATCAGTAGCTTTGCGCAAATGCCTGTTGTTTAGTTTTTAATTTTATACTTTCAAATCATAACAACCTCGATGCAATTACTACCTAATGGCCAAGATGTCGCATCTTTATATTTTGGCTACAGCCCCAATCTACCACTGACCTACGTTGGCATGGTCTTATTTGGCCTTTTATTCCTTGGATTCTGCACAAGAATATTTCTATCACACAGCCGACTGTTCTTACTGCTTTTACCTCTGACATCGTTACTGCAGGTCGTAGGTTATGCACTGCGCTACGAATGCGCCATTAATCCCAGCATGGGTCTCTTTACTGCCATGTCCATCTTTTTGCTTCTCTGTGCAAACGTCATTGCACTTGTCAATTATAAAACTGTAAGAGAGATCATCATCTATTCAGGAGCGGAAACAAGATATATCGTGATCGGCCCTCGCTTTGCAAAGATATTTTTTGAATTCAACATTATCGCCTCTGTTCTACAAGGTGTCGGTGGTGGTATCCAGTCTGATCCAGATAACAGAGCCGTTGGTTCTCATTTGACAATTGCTGGCTCCTGTATCCAAATCGCAACCTTGATCTGCTTTTTGATTGCTGCTCGGTATGTCCATCGATCCGATGATTATCACTTCCATGTGCATGGTAAAGATCCCAAAAGAAAGCTTTTTACTGTCATCTATATCACCACGCTTTTGCTCTGTATTCGTCTGGTTTATCGTATCGCTAGTTCTGCAATGGGGATCAAAGGTGTGATTGCTACGCATGAATGGACATACTACGTTTTTGATACCTTGATGCTTGTCTTGTGCCTGTTTTTCCACTTGGTGTTCTTTATCGGTAATTACCTTCCCCATGTGAATGAAGTGATAGACGAAGAAAACTATGGCAAAGAAGGTTTAGAAGGACAAATTGATTTGAAAAATATCAACAACAATGACAGTGCTCAATATCAACAAAGTCATCAATCAGCACCCTATAATGTAAATAGCAGCAATAATCAGCAAACTTCAAATGGCAATGCTGAACCTAGCACAATCGAGAGACTGATATCTGTGTTGCCAGTTACTCGTGTCATCTATAGAATAGCCAAAAAGGCTTAAATAGCAACAATTAATGCATATACTACTTACATGCCATTACTAATAAATAAATATAACAATTGTATTATAACAACTTCGTATATGTGCAATTATGAGAGAGAGAGAGTAGTAATGAAAATGTGGCGATTTGTACTGTTGAGTCCTTAGCAGGCTGCTTGAGTTCAGGGACTCGGGAACTGTTGGATCACAACATACATTTGTTATCCATTCTTTTTGGCTTAATGCAATGGTCAAAGAAGTGAACTATATATAGAGATAAATGTTCATCATGGAAAAAGTCTGTGCTCATAGAGTAGTGTATAAACCACCATCTAAGCCGAACTGATCACCAGGTTTTTCACGATTGATATTGGATACACGGAACTCAATGTATTGAATCTTTAGCTGCGAAAAGTCAAAGTGGGTGCAGTGAAATCGGGTTTATATAATATTTGAACTGAGGAAAGTGATGTGAGGAGAAGGTATTATATGGGCTGATCTGGGCTATACAGACAATATATTGGATCTATTGTCCTGAATACGTCATTACTAGATTGATAACTGAATCCAGTTTCATGTCAAACTCTATGATCTGGTGGGATTTGTGCTTAAAGTCTATTTTTCTTGCATTTAAACACCAGGTTTGGAAATGATATATCAAGTTCCCGACTAAAAAATGTTGTAATATACAGGGCTTTCAGCTAATTTATAAAACAAACTTAAATTTGGAGCACCAAAACATTACAGCATAATAAAACTAAGACAGACCTATTGAATGGTTGTTGTTTTGTGCAAATTTGACGTATATTGGTTGAGATAATACCAAAAATAATATTCTTCTGCATCACGGATTTTCGTCCAGAATCCGCCTGTACCAGTAAGGGAAAAAATTGACGACGATTTTTCACAAAGCACAAAATTTTCAATTCCT